>JAQQZY010000023.1:4247011-4257061 GCA_030068375.1 Ostorhinchus rueppellii
AAATAACCATCTACAAATCTTTTCTGTGCAGGTTTTATTCCTCTTCGAAGAACAGGACAGAACAATTAGAAATAGAATTAACAAAAGTGCAATAGTGCCAGAACTAAACACAAGGTTTGAATTATTTCTTTTGTTTTTTGGAGGCAAAACCAAATAATTCAAGCACACTTGATGTCCGTTTCGGCACAGGCACGAGCGGGGGTGAGCGCTGTTGCTATAGCGACTGTGCCGCCAACACGCGGGTGGTGACTTGAAAGTCTTGCCACTGTTGGGACGAAGCAGCCGACGCGGGACAGACAGCAGGCCCGGGCGGTGGTGGACGCCAGTTTTTTTGTTGTTTTTTTTTTTTTTTTTTTTTTTTTTTTAAGCTTAAAAGAAACAGTGCAGATGTCAGGTCTGTGTCTTAGTCCGTTACTTCCGGTTTTATTTTGTTGAGCGTCTCTGGTCTTCCCTGTCAGTGTCTTTACTTCCGGTGTTTGATTATGTTATAGTTTCCACCTGTGTCTCGTTTCCCTCACGTGTGGTGATTGTTTCCCCTCCCTCTTGGTCTTTATAAACCCCGTGTGTCTTTGTGGAAACTGCCAGTTTGTAGTTCTGTTTACAGTGCTTTGCTTACCAGCCTGGTCCTTGTGTTAGTCTTTCTGTGCTTGAGCTTCCTTCTGTGTTTCTCTACTAAGGATTCTTGCCTAATCCCTGACCATTTGTCTGCTTTTGGACCACTGATCTCTGCCTCAGCCCCTTTTGCTGATACCTCTGCGTGTTGGACTGCTTTCCCGGATCCTGGACCTCATCTGCCAAACTGTACTGTCTTTTGCTCTGCCCCTTTCAACACTTTTGCACTGCAGACTGATATTCTGTGTACTGACCTCTGCCTGTCTTCCAATTAGAACCAGTCTTATTCCCTCTGATTTGTTTGCCTTCTCTGGACTGATCACCTGGCTGCCGGACCCCCCACTGACCTTGAGTTTGGACTTCCCCTCACCTGATTGCACATTTAAATTATCTTTTGTGTAAACTAATAAACTGTTCTTCCTTTAACTCATTCCTCTGCGTGGTTCTCTGCAATTGGGTCTTATCCCCAGAGTTTGGACTTGACAGCAGATCTGTACTACCATCATCAGAACTCTATTCAAATGCAGCTGAGGACAGGTGGGTCTTTAACCTGGATCTAAAAATTTACTTTAAACCCTGGGTTTCAACTGTGTCACGGCTCGTCAGTCACGAAGTGTAGATAATGCACTTAACAAAATGGGACCTGTCTTTGGATAACCTGTATAGTTGAAGTAGCTTGAGGCCAAACACTACTGCAAGAATTAGTTTACACTGTACCAAATGAATTTGAGTCTGGGAAACTTTATGGAACGATCAAATTTCAGCTCAACCAGTTTGTCTACTTCAAGGTTATTTTTGGGCAAATGAGGCAGTTTTATCAAACCAGTTCACCATATCACCAATTTAATCTGCACAGAGAAAGTAAATATAAATGGCCTTAAATCTGGCACTATTACAAAAGTAGTAGTAGTATGAGGAAGTGTTATACCGGAGTCTTTTGAGATGAAATTCTGCTCGCTGTCTCGTGTCTTCCCATACATCCATTCAGAGTCACAATTGACCAGTAAGATGGCTCCATGTCCTTTAGGACCCCATTTCCAGGATCCCTAACAAGAAAAAGCACAAACACTTAATTCAAGATTCAGTCCAATAAATTTACATTACAATCATACATGTCAGTTTTTGTTTCCATCTTTAAGGTTGCTGAAATAGAACATTATACCCATGTTAACAGAACAGTGGATCAAAAAATCTGATGGGGGTGAATGTGACATTCATTAAAACACAATCCTATCAGTTCTGTCTTGACCACATATCTTGAATACAACAGGTAAGAGAAGAGTATGCACACCAAAAACAAAAGTATATCAAACTAAAAAGTCAATCTACAAGAACCTCACCTTATTAGGGTTGTTTTTCTCCACAACTCCATCTCTGTCAGCATCCACATCAAGAGAGATCTCTGCACGACAAATATTTGTAACTGAAATGTTTTGCATTAAATGGTGTTGTTACAGTAGTTATAGCATTAACATACTGAGCAGCTCATTTACAAAAGACAAAATATGTTTCCATATCAAATTCCCTGTGAATCGACTGTATGCTAGAAAAAGACTATTTCTATGAGCATGTAACCGTTGTGTGGATTATTAATGTTCTTCCCGCACGCTGATAGAGGAACGACTCAGGCATCAATGGAATAACAAATATTTGGTTTAGGTTAGCGACTGAGACCGGATGTAAACTGAACTAAAACAGAGGGATATATTTACTTTACTTTGACAAGCCTGCAAGGCATTCCAAAAAAAGTTGGGATGAGGACTAGTATTGAGGTTCAAACTTCTAATAATGATATGAATTAGAGCAACAGATGTCAGCAGGTAAATGTACTCAGGTTTTATTACAAAAAGGGCCAGGAAAGGTTAAGTCCATTTCTCTGATTCTAATTCCTCCTGAGCCACAAAGCCAAGTTATTCTGAAATCATCCATTTCCTCAAAACAAGAAGGGAAGGCTTACCTCTACAGTGCAAAAAAACAAACCAAAAACAGTCAAGGAATATCTGTGCATTAAGGGCCATCCTAAGGTGAATCCACATGGTGTCTTTTCACTCAGATTCCACTGCATCGACAACCACCATTTATTTGTAAATGACAGAACTACATAGGTTCATGAGCCCTTATTAACAAGCACATCATCAACTTCTCTGGGCTTTGACACTTTTTTTTTTTTTTAAGATTGTATTATACTGAAAAAAAAACAAAACAAAAAAACAAAAACTCACTGTACACAGTCAAGTATAATTTATCCCCCCCCCCCCCCCTTTACAGCATACAGGATGGAAATGAAAGAAAACAATTATAGCAAATAAACAATGTCCACTTCCAAAAATAAGGCTATAGATGTAACACTTAGACGCATAATGACAGCACCTTGATTAACATGGAATTTTACGTCACCAATAAATATTGTTGCAACAACAAAGGTAACATGGGTTCCCTTCTTTTCATGAATATGGTTTTGTGAAGCCTGAGCAAGTATGTGATCTGGTCCATCTGGTAAATATCCCAAACTTTTTGAATCCATGTATTATATGAGGGAGGTTCTAGTTTCATTCAAATGGTGGTTATAGGCATTTCTGATGGACCATCAAACAGCAGACTCATGCACTGGGGTCCATTACAAAAGCCTCCCAGCTTTGTAATTTGCTATTGATATATTACTGTTGTAAATAAATTGTAAATCATGTCTATTCTGTTTTATTAGTCACTGTGTATCATGTATGGGTTTGATATACTTTTGACTTTGTATGGCTGCCATCTTTGCATGGTCTATTTTGCAAAAAAGATTTCTAATCTCCATGGGACTTCCTGGTTAAATAAAGGTACAGCCAAATAAATGAAAAACAAATAACACAGAAATTCCAGTTGTAAAGCTAATATGTGTCTAAACATTGCATGCATTAGCACAGTGTTTTTCAACCTTGGGGTCAGGGCGCCACGCAGGATTGCCTGGAATTCAAATGGGGTCACCTGAAATTTCTAGTAATTGTTAAATAAAAAACAAAAAACAAACACACACACACACACACACACACACACATACAATAAAAAAAAAAAAAAAAAAAATACATGATGAGTTGACAGAGATAATGACAAACTGAAACATTGTGGTACGGTTTCTTTTAAATGTTCACTGTGGTCGGTTTCAGATGCTGCAGCTCTTTTATAATTCATAGTTTGAGTTTGTTTAGTATTCATTGTCATCCTTGTAAATCCAAGCTGGACTGACTGTATATATCCTGACCAAGGCTTTTCTGCCATAATAATATACATTATACAGACTAAATGTCCTTTAAAATTAATGTTTATTTGTAACACAGTATAGCAAACTATTACATGATCAAAACCAAAAAAAAAAAAAAAAAAAAAAAAAAAAAAAAAAAAAAAAAAAAAAAAAAAAAAAAAAAAAAAAAAAGAGAAGTCTGTTTTGAATCTCTGGGGTTGCCAGCAATTTTTGATGGTAAAATGGGGTCATGAGCCAAAAAAGGTTGAGACCACTGCATTAGCAAGAAAAATGTATCAGAATATGAACAACCTGGAGAGAAGTAAAAGACATCAGTTCATCAGCCAAGATCATGACAAACTCATTTTCGCAACCAACAGTAAAGGGTTTTCGGTTTTCCTATGATGAAACAAATAACGAGAAAAGAGGGAACTGACATCAGCATTTTGGAAATCAGCATTTTTCAAAGCAACAAAAAGTCAGACACAACATAGATTTAGAAAAAATGTGCTAAAAATGAAAACTAGAAGTGAATATATGAAAAGTTTTATTAAAATTAAAGAAGTGGCACATAATCTTACCGACAGCTGTCAGGTGAAGAAGCGCTTTCCCCAAGATGCCCTTATTTTCTCCATAGTACCAGATTGAAAGCTTAAAAAAGTAAAAGCACAAGTTATTTCTGCACTTTGTGGGAATTTTTGATTCTACATTAACATTACAGATATCATATTTACTTTGCAAAGTTACACCCAAAAGTGATAAATCATTAATCAAAACAAGGAAAAGATACAACTGCTGCAAGAAGGGTGGGTTGAACTTTAGCACGACATATTCAATCATAAAAATAATGTTTATATTGTAGATGAATAGTCTTAAGAAATTTTCAGGCTGTACAAATAATGAAATCCAAAATGCAGACACTTTAAATACTTCTACAATTATCTGCACCTGTTTCAGTAAAATACTGTACATTCAGTCATGAGTGAAAAATACATTTGTCTGAATTCCTATTCGCATAAATCTGAAGTGACAGGGACTGCTGTTTGTTTCTCATGTATGATTATTTTACCTTGCTATCGTTTTCCTCTTCACTTGCACTGCTCATGGTGATCAGAACAGTGGAGCTCTCATCCATTTTGATGGCAGAGAGGTAGGATGAGAGGTGAGGCTGGTGGCTGACAATGCACTGAATTTTGGGAGAACATTTTACAGAGAAGTATTTGGTAGCCGGGGGTGCACTCCTGTAAACAGAACAGCCTTTATTTAATGTGTGAGCAGTTTTTATGTTTGCAAAACACATATTAATTAAAACACAAACAGAAGATTAGATGCTGTTGAGTAAACAGGTGAGCAAAAGCACAGACATAATCATTACAACTTAGAAAAGAGCAGTGCTGCTTTCAGGGCACAATTTTAATTATGTTAAATAAAACTACATAAATGCAGACACATGATTAATGACCATGGAGTTGTGAATAGACTCTGCAGAGGATCTAAAACAGCAAAGTAGTGAAACAACAAGTATTATTCTCCCTGTAGCTTTGTTATTGAACCTGAATGAACTGAAATGAAAGGGGGGATATTTTCCATGTCTTCTTTAAAGAAGGGGGCTGAGGTGAGGACATGTTCACACCCACTGGGACCAGTCAGGACTTGATATGACTGCAGACAGCGCAGTAGTGTGGAGATGGGTAGAAATAGATAGAAAGACTTCGCAAGACTGTGTACAGGTATTTCAAGAGTTTTGTGGGAATGCAAGTCTTTGTGAATAATAATAATAATAATAATAATAATAATAATAATAATAATAATAATAATAATAATAATAAATAATAATGCAGAAATAGGCTACTAATTTAAGGAGTTTCAAGAGGGAAATGAATAGACAGACAGATACTTTATTCATTCCAAAAATTTACAGGCAGCATCAACAAACTTAAAAACAACAATAGTAAAAACACTTTAAATTTCCACAGTCCGTGCAAAGGAGGCAGTTGTATTAAGTGAGTCTGTCCAAAAGATATAGTGCAGGGATCACCAATCCTGGTCCTCGAGGGCCGATATCTTGCATGTTTTAGACATTTCCTTCTTCCAACATGCCTGATTCAAATGATCAGCCTATCATCAGGCTCTGCAGAAGCCTGATAGTGACAGTCAGGTGTGCTGGGAGAGGGAAATATCTAAAACATGCAGGATGCTGGACCAGGATTTGTGACCCTTGATACAGTGCAATGTGAACAGTGTGTGTGTTCTATAGTCCAAGAACAAAAAAGGACATTGAAACTAGTAATAAAGAGGTCCCTGAAGCCACACCATGAAAAGAAGTTCAGATATGTGCGAATGGTAAGAACTTAAAATAAATAAAAAATAGAAACTCTCTCAGAACAGTGTCCCACTCTGCCCAGTGGTTAATCCAGCCTTTTACTGGGTAGGCTGGTATTTGGCATAATTACAGACAGCATTTGTTCGAGACAACAAAGTGTCTCCTGTTGAATACTAACAACAGGACTGTTTCTCCTCCACCAACAGGACCCACACAAAACAGACATATCCCATTATAGGCAACAAAAATCAACAATGGAACCCTTTAAGGCTTGCATTGGGATTTTAATGTTGAAAAAAAAGTTTTAATCGATCGCGTAAAACCCTTTACTCTGTAAACTAAAGTGTGAATTCTCACTGAGAATGTATCACAATATTGTTGAACAATACAGAGAGAGGCTGCAGAGAACGAACACAGATACAGAGCAAAGTAAACAACTTGCAATAACCTCCGTGTCTGTGTGAGACCTAATAAGACAGGTGTGGACCTTACCTGTTCAGGTTTATATAAATTTCGGTGCCGACCACGTACACAACCTTGGTAGTCTTGTCATAATCTACCCTCAGAGTGCGGCTTTGGATCATAACTGCAGCTCTGTTTTTAACCACATACAACTATAATAGACCCTCGAAGTCTAATTTCTCCTCTGGTCCCGGTAGATGGAGCGGAGACGCAGCTCTCGCACTAAGATCAAGATGGAAGCAACAAGTGATTATAAAGACCGCAAGTGCTGAGGCTCAGCGCCATGATTGGTCAGAGGGCTGACCTCACCCCTGAGTCATCCGAGCAGATTCTGTTTCATCTTCCTCATGTGTCTCCGACGCAGTTTTCCGTCTCGTAAACGGACGATGCCTTTGAAAACTGCGTCTCCGACTCTTTTGTCTGCTTACAGCCTGTCACAAAAGCAGTAGGTACAATGGAATATAGAAGTACCCTTTGTCCGTGTGCCAGATCACTGTTTGTGGTTTAAATTTACGCACAGACACAGATGCTATTTTCTCCCTGACGTCCCCTGTGTGGTGCATGCCCGAAATTACACCCCAAGTAAGGCAAACTGCACGGATTTGAACCCCATATCAATGAACGAATAACATAACTTCCTGTCTGAGAAATTTACTTTACTATTATTATTTTAGGAAAAATGTATTATTTTGCAGAATGCTAGGTTATCATGTGTTGCGTTTTGTTGCGTGTTGTTTTTTTGTTGTTTTTTGTTTTGTTTTTTTTTTCAAGAATTGCATTCTTCAGATCGGATTATTCAGCCGTCGATATGTCTACATCTCAGCACAATCAAAAAACCAATAAAATGAAAAATAAATTAAACCGTTATACCGTTATTTTTTGACGATTGGGCTGTGTATTTTAATTTATGCATAATTCTTCAAACAATTATTTATTTCACAGTTTAACTGACTGTGGGAACTTCACTCTTCTTTTATCAGAGTAAACAGTGTGGTTTGGAAAGGATCTTTTTTTCCCCCTGGAGCCTGATGCAGGATTGAAGGAGCGGTGGCCCATATCGTTCTGGGAAGGTGAACGTATCTGTAAAATGAGATTTGAGGTAAGGCACGAACGCTTTAGCCCTTTTTTTCACCAAAGTGGGTCAAACTGAATGAAAACCTCCTGCTTAGTTGTTTGGCAAGCATATTTATTTTAGCATGTTAGTCCTGATATATCTGTATCAGAGCTTATTTTTGAGGCTCCTTTTTTTATTTTCTGGACTCTATTTACAAGATCGTAAATATTTGTTGCGCTTAGACACAATTTTCTGTCATCTGACTGCCTTTGAAGCTACATGGACATTATAAAGATTGTAAAGATTTTACAAAAGATACCAAAGGACTTTATTTGTCATTGCCCGTATTTCAGAGCAACGACAACTATAACTCTGCAACAGATTGATAGACCTATAGTGTATATCTGTTATTGTATATAGCCCGTTTTATTATAGGCCTATTGGCGATTATTTTTAATAATGTTGATTTCACATAGGGCGTTTTTTTCCGTGCTTTTTTTGTTCAATGTACTATTGAAAGCGACTTGTTCTAATACAATTATTATGGTTTTCTAAAATAAAAATAAAAGTCAGATGAGACCAATAGCAACGGAGGGTCTGATCTATTAACAAATCCAGCTATGAAGAACTTTTGCAGTGCACAGTAACGGATACTACACACAATATATAGTTCGGAGAACCAATCAGATCACTGAAAATGCTTGACAAGCTGGTGCACGGACCAATGGAATAACTATAAACATGCTGGAAAGAGGTGGGACTTAGCATATCCTGTGTCATCAACTCAAAGGGCTTTGTTGTTCTTTCGGGACTAAAACACGGAGGAAATGGTGTTTAATGCGTTGCAAACAACCTCGGTAAAGTAAATCTTACATTTCATTAGGTTACATCGACTGGGAATCCAACCAGGTGTGGTGTTAAATCGGTGTGTTTAGGTGGAAAAGTAACGTTATTAGGAAACCAAATCACTTCAGCAGTGAGCTAGCATTAGCCACTCCGGGAGGGTTTCCAGATTGGAGCGGAAGGAATTCCAGGCACTGCGAAGAAGAGAAATCTCTGCTGGGATGCCTCATGCAAGTTGGAAAAAACTGTATTTAACATTTCCACTCGGAGCCATGGAACTCTAAACGTGAAGCATGTGTTCGTTTGACTGCTTTTACACCACAAAAACAATTTGATGGTGATTTTGTAACTGTCAACGTGCCTGTTTAGCGAGTTAGCCACGTAGCTACGTAGCCGTCAGCAGGAGGACATTTAAAATGGCGGAAGATTGGCCCATTCCTTCGGCCCTCGTCTTCATGCTGTTGAGTTTTAGTGTCTGGTCTGTGGAGCCCTGTCCGGCTCCGTGTTCGTGTTCAAAGGGACCAGATGGGATCCACATCATGGACTGCAATAGGAAGAGACTGTCCGCGGCTCCCTTAGACCCACCAGAGGGACTGACCCAAGTGTAAGTAAACATTGAGCAATATTGAACTTTGGCCCATACCGACTCAACTGCACTGATTCATTGTTTTGCCCAGAAGTGTCCCAAAACATAAAGGAAGGGTCATCATATGGTTGTTTGTTTGCTACGTCACTCTTATTGCACAAAGGGTTTCTGGCATTTTTTTTTCTTTGAGGAACATCTTGATAAATTATCCAGTGGGACATAAACAAAACCAGCTTGTCAGTCTTCATATGTAACGTATCATACATGTGTCTTACTGAAAAAGTACGGGATTAATGATACATTTCGGTGTAAGACAGTAAATGAATCAAATATAGTCTTGTGTTGTTAGTCTGGTAAATGTTCATCTGGTTTATTTGCTAATCGACCTTAAGTCAATGGGACCCAGCAGTAAATGAGACTTTGCTGAATAGAGTTTAGTTCAGTCACACATTCGTTTAATAGTTCTATGAGCTTTGCTTGGAAAGTGTTTAAAACTAATACAAATCTAGTCGTTTCTGGTGTCTTGTGAGCCCATGTGCATCTATTTACATGACTCATTGAATTTTCTATAGTTCCTATAGACCGGAAACAAAACCCTAATGGGTGCATTGTTTTTCAGGATGGCAGTGCAACCTATCCATAAGACAAGAGGACTTATCAAATGGTTTAAGATGGATAGAGATGTGCGAAGCCGCACTCTTCATCCTATTGTAATTATTCAAGATAATAATGACCCTATTGCTTTATTATGAAGTAGTGTATTCAACAGTTTTGCACAGGGTTTTGTTCAGTTCAGGTGTCTAGCTGTCTGCTATTGGCTAATAACACTGCTCTACAATTTCTTAGAAAATATCTCCTTCAGACATTAAATGTGCTAAATCTTACATAGTTTAATGAGATGAATCAGAAAACAAATCACCAAAGTGCTGGTTAGCTCATGTTTGTTT
>JAQQZY010000023.1:4260410-4289005 GCA_030068375.1 Ostorhinchus rueppellii
TATATAATTTTTAATTTTATAAATCATCTCTAATATTGTAATGTATACAGTGTCCGTACACCATACCATGCATCACTCATTGTTTATGATCTGGAAAAAAATATGACTTAGGCAATGATGCTGTGAGGGTACTGATTTTTTTTTTTTTTTCCTTAAACATCTGTACACAGAACAGGAATGGGCCTTCTATAATACAGCAGGAGGATGAAACGGCATATATTTAAATTCAAACGCTACACAACAGAACTTCCAAATGCCAGTTTGGTGATGGCAAAACACTAATTTCATTTTTCTGACTTTGTTGATTAATCATCTTATTGTAGGGGATTGGCTGTGTGACACCCCTTTTGTGTAGATGTTCCCATACACATGGCATAATTTCAGCCCAAACATTAATTTCCTTTCTGATTATGGCTTTGATGTTTCTGCTCTTTTATCTCTTAGGAATTTGAGTAATAACAAGATCAGTGTCCTCGAGCCTGGCTGCTTTGAAAACATCTCCAGCTCCCTGCTGGTGCTGAAGCTTAACAGGAACAGATTAGCTGTGCTGCCATCTAAAGTCTTCAAACTTCCACAACTTCAGTTCCTGTGAGTATTTTAGGGAGTGTTTGTCATGAAAATCCAATATTAGTCAAAAATGTATATTGACATGCTCCTTCACTTGTAAAAGCATTGTTTTTTGTAGAAACAAGTTAAAAAAACAATGTTGTATGTCTCTTATTGTAGTGAAATGAAGCGTAACAAGATCAAGATTGTGGACAGCCTGACTTTCAAAGGGATGGATTCACTAAAGTCACTGAAGATGCAAAGAAATGGCATCACTAAGTTAATGGATGGAGCCTTTTTTGGACTAAACAGCATTGAAGAACTGTAAGTAAATTGTTTCTGGCTCTTCAAAATGAAAACAATATGTTTGCATTTTACTCAGCAGTTGTGATGTGATTGAAATAAAACAGTGTTTTTGCATTGGATATGAACAGACATCTAAACACATAACGGGTTTTTTTTTCATCTTGCATCTTAATCCACATTTCCAAAATGAACATCTGTTAAAATTTGTCACTAACAGCTTTACTGTTCATGTTGCTAGCCTCGATGATGCCCATAGATTTGATAGACTCCCCTTTTGATGAGTTTATTTTCACCATCTGTGTCACAGAGAGTTGGAGCATAATAATTTAACAGAGGTCAACAAAGGTTGGCTGTATGGCCTGCGCATGTTGCGTATCCTGCGAGTCAGCCAGAATGCCGTCAGCATCATTCGACCAGACGCTTGGGAGTTTTGCCAAAAACTGGAAGAACTGTGAGTCTTTTTGCTTCATCGCTAAAATCCTCTAACGCTTTGGAGTCTTGACTTTCTTTTATCAGCCCCAAGCTCTGAAACTTATTCCGTATGATCAAAGGATTTACTGTTGTTTTTCTGCAGTGATGTTGGGTGTCTCAGGCTGGTTGAATGTTTTCTTGCTTATGGTGAATGTAGTGTTTTGACAAATTCTCATTCTAGACTATAATTTCTTCAGTTATTTAAACTTGCAGTCAGTTCTGGTTTTATGTAGAGAGTTTCCATAGTTCCCTAAAATTCTGAAAAATGTCAAATCCATCATTCTGATTTTATTTGGGGACTCGCTGTAAGGATGTGGACAAACAGGGTGTCCCCTTGTATCAGAAAAATTGCCACTCCTTGAAGCAATAATTGGTCATGGTTTCTGTCAGCATTACCTTGATGATAGTGCCAAGTTCAACAAGATCTGGCTTGAATAGATAAAGCAGAGTTTTCTTGAAAGTAATGAATTTGATGTTTGTGGCACCTTGTGCTAGACAACTCTCAAACGTTTGTCATTAAAAAATCCTGCCAAATCAAACAAACATAAACCAACAAAGACTCGAGCCAACAGCAGCCATCACCTTGTTCTGTATCCACAGTAGTAGTGTAACCAAAGTCAGAGCTGTACAGTCATAAGAAGTATTAAATTCAACGTGCTGAAACCTGCATAGACCATGATATGATATCTCTCATCTGTTCTTGTTTTTTGCAGGGATCTTTCTTTTAATTATCTGACCAGACTAGAAGAGACTGCTTTTGTAGGGTTAGGTCTCCTGGAGAGCCTGAACCTGGGAGAGAACTCCATTAGCCATTTGGGGGAGGAGGTCTTCAGCGGTCTTGGCAGCCTGCGTACACTGTGAGTTTTATAAAGCAAAGAAATCCATTTGAAAAATATGCATTTCCTGTATTTCCTTTTGTGAAGTGTAATGAGGCTCACCATGTCTAATATAACCAAGTCCTGACTTGTTCTTGGGTATGTGCATTCTCGTGAAGGCTGCTGATTACAGTAGGTTTGAGTTTGTTTCACTTTTCATGTGCTAGTCTTGTCTTGAATGCTTTTCCTGCGTCGTCCTCTAGTACTTTAGAGAATTACATGGAACAGTGAAGATGTTGTGTGTCTGTCAATAAAGCCCATCTTGCATTTTAATCCTGCTTGCCATTAGTCATTCAGTCTTTTGTATTAAATAGAACCACCCAGTTTGTAGTTTAATCCAACCTTACACACCACTGTATTGCTGTTCAGTCAGGAAAAGTCATACAACACACAAAAACAAGCATGGCTGTCCTTGTATTTTAAGAACACAAAGTAGTCCTTCAGTTAAGACCACGTACCAACAAGTAAAGGATGCAGCTGTCGTTCTGATCTAGCTCAGTATCATTAGCTGTATTTCTGTCTGGAATACATATGCAACCACAACCTAGTTTACAAATTAAACTTCTAAAATGCAGTCAAAGTGGGATTCCGTGTGAAACATATATAGGGTTGTTGTAAAAATGTGGTAGGTGTGAGAGCAGGTTGGTGTCTACATTGTAGCTGAGACAGACACACACAAAAAAAAAATACAAGGGCATGAGAAGCGCTGTCTTGTGCATAGGACACGGCACTTTCTGGTTCTGAATTTGTTTACTTTTTAATATTTTAGTAAGCATGGGTAAATCAAGAGCATCAGCTTATAAAATCCATGTCAGACACTTTTAATGTCTACTGAGCATTTCAGCAAGTAACACTGAAGCCTGTCATTAAATATTGCTGTTCTGGTGTATGGTATGGTAGTTATGTGTCTAAACAATTCCCTGTGTATGTGCTTCCATTTTATTGCTGTAAAATAGGCAAGTTGAATAAAATGTTCAATTTTTCATGTTGGAAAGCATGTGCTAAGACGGTAACTGGCATTTTGAACCATATTAATGCCCTACAAAATAGAGGATTCCTGTGGGGTCTTAAAAGTCTTGAATTTATAACATTTAATACCTTAGAAATTTCTTTTAAATGAGTGGTGTTTTGCTTTTATAAATGGAATAATGCATTTTAAATCATTTCCCTGTGGTCTACACAAACTGTAAATTGCCTGCTTGGGTCTGAATTCTTAATTAAACTCCACAGATCCAGCTTCAACTCTATTTATGAATAATGACACGAAACGAGTCATTTTGAGCACTGGCCCTTTAAATCCATATGAACCACTTCTCACCCCGCCCCTCCAGGTTGATGACGATGCTTTCTGTCCTGTTCAGCCACTTGTGTTCGTTAATACAATGAACATTTTAGGTAATCGGCAAGTTTGGTTATTTTTTCAGTTTTTACTACAACCGCTGCTGCTGACAAGCAATTATGTCGTACTCAGAAATGTTTGTCGGAAGTCTCAACCTTATATGTGCAGATGTAGTGACGTAACAAGTTATAAAATGTAAAAAAATTAAGCAGGAATAGACACAGGTGGTAGAAATCCACTCAATTTTTTTGCCAAAATGAATATAAAGATAGATAGATTTGCAGCACATGGAGGGTTCAAATAAAAATTTTGTGAACTATTATGGTCCAAATACACAAATAAATGTACCAAAAACTAATAAAAGTAGGTTTAGCAAAATATGACTCCTTTAAAAGTTATTCAATTTAATATGGTAGGCTAAGTTATGTCACCATTAACTTGTTGGCTGTATTGTGTATAAATGTGTCTGTTAAATATCCAAGCTGCAAAGAAAGTAACGTTGGTCTACTCAGTTCCACATGTTCCAAACTGTCAATTAATATTGAAATTAGGAACCGATTATCGCGAACTTTGCAGCCTCCCGGTGAGAAATGACGCTGAACAGAAGAAAGGCATTGGAGTACATGAATATATTTTCCTAATAAATTCTAGGAGTCACAAGTTTTTCCCAGTATGGCGGTGAAATGGACTTTGAATTCTGTTCTAAGTAGTCTTAAAAAGCTCTTAAGGTCTTAAATTTAACTCATAGGAACCTGTAGGAACCCTGAAAATATCTTGAAAACACAGCAGCCAAGGCCCAGATGATCAGACCATGCAAACAAGCTGCCCTTATCTAAGATGTGTTTGCAAAACAAGAAGTGTTATGACGATAGGAAGTTATGAACTTGCATTTTTGCACCGCAGACATTAGTTTAAACCACGGCACAGAGAAAGAGGTCAACACTGAGAGGTTGGCACACTATTCGGGGTGCCTTCACCGAAGAGGGAAATTGGACAGTGCTAGAGTTCTTTCAGAGGTGGCCAGGCATGAGGAAAAAGAAATAAAAGAGCCCATGACCCATCCTGTAAACACAAGGCCTCTCTGGGCTTCCAGTAGACCCAGGAACTGTCCCAGTGCTAAACAGAGCCAATTAATTTCCCTCATCAGAACAGCAGGGGCAGTGAACTGTGTCGCACCGTGCAAGTACGCTGTCTCTGATTATTAGTCTGTACTGACTGTTACTAGCATTGACAACCACAGTGGAGAAGAACACACTTTGTAATTTCTTTCTTTTTTTTTTTTTTCTTCTTTTTTTTTTTTTTTTAAGATTTCAAAGAACATGTTTGACATTCAGTCTGTGTAAGGTATGTTTAATGTCGAATATGTTTCTTGTCTTTTCAGAGATATTCGTAATAATGAAATCTCCTGGGCCATTGAGGACTCCATTGGCGTGTTTGATGGAATGAAGAAGCTGAACACACTGTGAGGAAACTCATATTGTATATCTGTAAAATGTTTTGCTTTTGAAGCTGTAGTGGTTTTCTTTTAAAAATGTATGTTTTTCGTCTTCGTAAATTGTTAAATAGACCTTCGTTTGTACTTGTAAAGTTTTGTTTTCTTTTTGTCTGAGCGGAAAACATTTTTTGTGTGTATTTGTGATGTTACAAATCTTCAAATATACCACTGATGCAAAGGCTGTTTTTTCACTTTGTACTTGCAAATAAATATAGATGAGCCTGACTTGCACTAATAAACATATTCCTTCCTACAACTTAAATCTACTTCTTACCTGCTATTTCTGAATAAAATAGCAGGTAAATTTGTTGGAAACTATCATAAAAATACATTAGCCATTACATTTAACTGTTTGATATCTGTAGGAACTCTGGATAAAGTCTATTATTATTATTGTTATTATTATTATTAGTGGTAGTGGTAGTAGTAATATTTTAAGTCTGTTATTGAGGTTTTATTTTGCTGTGAAATGTGCAGTTTTCTGAGGCTTATTGAAAGAGCATAGACGAAACTGAACAAACAACACAAGCTGGAGACACAGTGGCTTAAGTGTTAAATAAGATTACAAAAGGGCATGTTATAATGCAGCCAGGTTACTGAACATTTATTGAAATATCTTTCATTTCCAGAATCCTGCAGCGGAACAAAATCAAATCGATCACAAAGAAAGCATTCGAGGGCCTGGAGGAACTGGAGCACCTGTGAGTAAAACCTCCGCACAGCGCTTGTTCTTCCCACAGTCACATTTGTCTCGAGAGGCTCTTGTGTTGAAGCGGAAAGATTAAAAATGGCAGAAGGCCTTTATTACCACAGTGCCGTTGTTGTCTTATGCTTGTGAACTAGGATACCGTGTTTATCAAATCACATCTTAGGTGTGTCTAATCTATATTTCTGTCTCCTCTGCAGGGACCTAAGCAAGAATGGCATCATGTCGATACACCCAGAGGCCCTGTCCCACATGAAGCTTAAAGTGTTGTGAGTGTATACAGAATGATTCGTTTCTCTCCTGGTAAAGCATGTGGGATCCAGGTTCTCCCTATATCAGTATTTCAAGCCACAGCACTAAGAACTGTTGCAAAGCTCTCACAGCTTTTTAAAAAAAAAATTTTCTGGATGTCTGCATTCAAAAGGAATAATCTTGATTTTTTTTTTTTAATTTTACAGATTTTTTTTTATTTGGTATTTGAGTTGTTAAAAGAAAACTGAACTGCTAGTTGATTGACTTTTATGGTGTTCGAAAAAACTGCAAGAAATGTCCTTACTCGTTCTTTTCAGTTGTCTTATGAGAACTGTTCACATCAACTCGTTTTGACAAATAAAATTAACTTCAGTGGTGCGACATCTGTTCCTTCTCCTAGCCAGAAAAAAAAAACAACAGAACTGTTAAGTCTCTCGACTTTTTATAGTTTCTATAGACTTTTTATAGTTTTTCTATTTTTTTTTTTCTGCTGTAGGAGTGTCTCTGAAGCACTGGCTAACGAAATACCCAAGCAGATGTCGAACTCAGAAAATGTACTATGACAGCAGTCATATCCTCCTGTTATTAATTAGTACAGTGCTTTAATAGAATATAACACCATTTCCCTGGCCACTGGATAAAATGGCTTTGGTCAAGGAACATAATAGCAACACCCTTGTAATTAAAGTGTATTTTAGGAGTAAAATAAGTTAAACTGGGCTGTAGAGGCATTTAGTTAATGTTCATGTCCCGCTTTAGCCTGTTTAATGTTGATTTACACCTCCATCCATTTACCACGGTACCCAGCCCTTTCTAATCTATTTTAGACTAATCAGACTTCCATTCAAAGTAAATATATGTATCAACTGTACAATCAGATCAATCCTGTAAATTGCCAATTCATGGTCATTTGTCTCATTGTGTAATCTCATCCCTTTATATTTGGAGAAGCTTAATGATTCCAACTAATTTTACACTGACTCATCTCATGCTTCCCTCATTATGTCTCTGTTCCCAGCATTCTGAACACAAGCAGCCTACTGTGCGACTGTCACATGCAGTGGCTGGGGCCCTGGCTGACTGACAGGCCTTTCCAGCTCTCTGTGTCTGCTATTTGTGCACATCCTGCCAGCCTGTTTGGTCGCAATGTCCTTTCCATCAGCCCAGATGAATTTGTTTGTGGTCAGTCCTGTTCTGTTTTCGTTGTTCCCAGTTTTGTCACAGTATACACGTTTTTTGTTTTTTTGTTTTTTTTTCTCTGCAGAACTGGCAGTTGCATAAAACATCTGGAATAGTTTGGCAATTCCTGTTATTTAGTCCTAATAGATTACCCTGACTAATGCAGAATTCTGTATGGCAATGGCACTTCAGTGACCATTTCTGATGGAAAAATTAGGGGGTTAATTGATTATTGGCCTGACGGATTATCTCAACTGATATTCAGCCATTTTGATGGTATTGGCCGCAATTTTCAGTCTTATAAAATTAAGCCCTAACTCTCCCAGTAATTACTGCTTAGTAACATACTTAGAAATGCTGAACCACAGTATGATGCAGCTGAACTCAGACTACTAATAGGGGCACAATTTTCTGTTTGTTCTTTTTTTTTCTGTCTTTATAAAACATCTGTAAGTAATTTAAATTGTTTTTTGAAAATGAGTTGTTTCATGGATTTGTTTTTAAGATTATTGATAAGTTTTTATTTTTTAACGTAAGTAGGAATAAAATATAAAGGTAAAAAAAAGGCAAAGAGAAATTGCAAATTTAAGCGGAACACTTCACGTTATTGAAGACGATTTAAAAAAAAAAAAAAAAAAAATTGTCACAGTAAATAACTATTTCATTGAGGCGCTTTAATAACGCTTTATGGCCTAAGTGGAGTAGGAAGAAGCTGAGCTTGTATAGTCATATGCCAAATTAATTGATAATTTATGTTTAATAACATTTTATTGAAGTTTGTCATTGTTTCATTCTCAATTCGACATAAATGTTCATTTTCTACTGCAAGCGCGCTGCATATCAGTCTCTAAAAGTGCTGCAACTATTTCCTTGATTAATAAGATTAATCACTGCTATCATCTGTGAGGAATAAACATGTCATATTACTTTAAAAATGTAACATTTTTTGTCCTTGCTAACCCACAGATGATTTCCCCAAGCCTCAGATCACATCTCATCCAGAGACATCTGTGGCACTGCGGGGTAACAACGTGACTCTGAGCTGCATCGCATCAAGCAGCAGTGATTCACCAATGACCACAGCGTGGCGGAAAGACGGAGAAGTGCTGTATGATGCTGAAGTACAAAATTATGCCCGCTACCAGGAGGGAGAGCTGATCTACACCACCGTACTCCATCTCCTTAATGTCAACTTTACTGATGAGGGGCGCTACCAATGCGTAGTCTCCAATCACTTTGGCTCCAACTACTCCAACAGAGCCATGCTCACTGTTAATGGTAGGATTTTGATCTCCAAATTTGGAACAAAAGCTTGTGCCTTTACTTTCTATGTCCAGTGTTTCCAGCAGTTTCTAGAAAGAATATGCTATTTTTAGGTCTTTTAGATGTAATATGTGGTGTATATTTGTGTTTTGGTATCACTCATAAGATTTTAATCCTCTAGAGCACAGGTGTCAAACCTATGGTTCGTGGGCCAAAACCGGTTCACCAACGGGTCCAATCTGGCCCGGGAGATAATTTTGTGAATTGCAAAAATTTAAGTAACTGCAGAGCTGAACTGACGATATGAACAATCAAGGATATTAAAATCATTTTAGTTCAGGAGCCACATACGCACTAATGTGATCTCAAGTGGATCGGACCTGTAAAATAGTATCATTATAACCTATAATTAATGACAGCTCCATATTTTTCTCTTTTTAGTGGAAAAAAAGTAAAATTACATGAAAATGATTACATTTACAAACTATGACAAAAAAAATTCTGAATAACCTGAACAAATATGAACGACCTGAAATATGTTCAGAGAAGTGCAATTATTTTTTAAAGACATATAAGATTGTTCATTTTTTTCATATTTTTAAGGAAACTTCGTAAATGTAAACATTTTCATAATGTAATTGTATTTTCTTCCCTTTTTTACGTGGTTTGTTCCACTTCAGATCGTATTTGGGCTGAAAGTGGCCACTTATTTAAAATGAGTTTGACACCCCTGCTATAGAGCTTATTTTCTGTGCTTGTTTGTGTAGTAAAAGTATATCCTTTTTTCCTTTTTGTAGCTCTTCTGAGTAATATTTAAAACTTCCAGCCTCATCCTTAACTCATTATTCCTCCTTTCAGAACTGCCGTCCTTTCTTAAGACTCCCATGGATTTGACAATCAGGGCTGGGACTATGGCCAGGCTGGAGTGTGCTGCTGAAGGCCATCCATCACCCCAGATTGCTTGGCAGAAGGATGGAGGCACTGACTTCCCCGCCGCCCGAGAGCGCAGGATGCATGTGATGCCGGATGATGACATCTTCTTTATTGCAAACGTGAAGACGGAAGACATGGGAGTGTACAGCTGCACGGCTCAAAATGCAGCTGGCAGCTTATCAGCCAATGCTACTCTTACTGTCCTGGGTGAGTCATCCACCTGATTAGCAGAGTGTGTTACTAATGTTTTACCACAAGGTCATTTCAGAGCGTACATTCTGCTTAAATTGGCTTCCTGTTATGTTGCTCATTACACCCTCTTATTTTTATGTGCCCTTCTGCTCGGTTGTAAATGCACACCTTGTTATACCATAGCCAGGCAGAATGTGAATTCTAAGTAGCTGGAGTATTTCATTGAATCACATGAATGTACTTCTGAGACTTGAGTTCAGCTGTGCACTGGTGTGAAATCAATGACAAGGTCAAAGTGGCAATTATTATGATTAAGGTTTAGCAGTAGCTTGTTATTTTAAAACTAAAAGTGAACTCATACATGTCTATCTTACGTGACCTAAATAACACTGGAGTAAATCAGAAATCAATACAGTTCTCTTCCATTTCAGAAACTCCATCCTTCATGCGACCACTGGAGGACAGAACAGTGGCCCGTGGTGAAACTGCTGTGCTCCAGTGTATTGCTGGAGGAAGCCCCGCCCCACGTCTTAACTGGACCAAAGACGACGGGCCTCTGGTGCTGACAGAGCGCCACTTTTTTGCTGCGGCGAACCAACTCCTTATTATAGTAGATGCCGGCCCTGCTGATGCTGGAAAGTACACCTGCATTATGTCTAATACGCTGGGTACAGAGCGAGGCCACATTTATCTGAGCGTGTCGCCGTCGCCCAATTGTGACACCGGCATGGGATCTGATCAAGATGGATGGACCACTGTGGGCATCGTTGTGATCGTTGTGGTCTGCTGTGTGGTTGGAACATCACTGGTCTGGGTCATTGTGATTTACCACATGCGCAGGAAGAGTGAGGACTACAGCATCACCAACACAGGTTTGAACAGTTCACAGTAACTACCTGCAGCCATGTTTCCATCACTGTATTTTTTTTGAGGAAAGCAGTATGGTATGAAAAGCATTTAACTCGCATGAATGATCAGCTGGATCATCACCGTCTGTTTGGATTTTCCAGTAGTAAATACACTGAAGAAGAACTCCATGTATTCCTCTTGTCGTAAATAAAATGTTAGGTTTTATCTGGGAAATGGCAAAGAAAGAGCCCCCTTTGCTGTTCTCCATCACTCAGGCTGGGCTATTTGCTCTAAACTAGATGTTTTTTTTGTATGATATTTAAAATTTTCTATAAAAAATGATATGGAAAGATGCCAGATGGTAATTTCAGACTCGCTCATTTGATGTGTGTGTGTGTCTTTTGCAGATGAGATGAATTTGCCAGCTGACATCCCCAGTTACCTTTCCTCTCAAGGTACTTTATCCGAGCCTCAGGAAGGATACAGTAACTCGGAGGCTGGAAGCCATCAGCAGCTGATGCCGCCTCTCTCCAATGGATACGTGCATAAAGGCACTGATGGTGGGTGATCATTTTAGATGTGGCCGTTTAATGGTAATGATAAAAATTTATTTCAAACATAAGTAGGAATACTACTAGAGGTGGCATTTCTTCTTTTGGTGTGATTATTTTTATTTTTTTGATGTGGAGTAATTATTTAATTCAATGTTATACGCTTTTGTTTGTCACTGGGAAGGGAGTTTCTGAACCAATCTTAATATTTAATAAGTTCTATTTTTTTGATTGACATAAATTAACATTTTTAGATTCACCAGCCATAGTTAAATGTGCCTTTTTGCCCTCAGCCCCTGCCGCAGGGTGTTGTCATCGGTTCGTTGTCCGTCTGTCTGTCCGGATGTGCAAAAACTTTGGCTTGCACTAATAAGTCAGGCCAGTGAGTGGTAGTAGTGTGACTGATAAGTCAGGCCAAAGGTTTTCAAGTGTGCCCAAGCTGTTTAATATTTCTGAACTGATACTTTTTTCTTAATAAGAAAAAATAATATACTAAATTCTAACTGATTATTATTTTCACATGATATTCTTGTCATTATCTGATGGGTTAGGTTTATATTTAGAATATGACACATCATTATGCCAAAATCAGGAAGATTATAAGATGACAACATCATGAAAGACAATCAAACAGATTAAAATAGTACAAACTATCATACTTGACACATAACAGCTCTGACATAAAAAGTAAACCTCACATTTTATGTATCTTCAAAAACTAGGGTTTTTTTTTTTTTGGAAATACTGTCATGTATTTAAGACACCTCTGGATACCTTATTGTCGTGGTTTTTTTTTTTTTTGTGTTCATGTCAGATCGCTGCTGAAACTAGATGCAGACTAATTATCATGTATGTCCCAGGTGTCTGTTATGGAGACACGAGCAGTGAGGTGGAAACTGAGGGGAATAACATGCTGCACTGTAGGATCGGCTCTTTGTTCACTGGCCGTAGCAGCTTCCAGCCTGGAGAGTCTCGCGAGGGACTAACTGGAGTCCCTACAGGTTAGTGTCATCCACACATTAACACCCATATGGTTTTTACTGCAAATGCATTTATACTTTCTTGGAACTGTGATAATTCATCAGTTAACATCAATAAAATATTTTTATGTGCCCTTACAGGCAGCATTTTTATGAGTTAGATTTGTCAGAAAGGACGCCCGCTGCTGCTTTGGACATGGATGTTTGTATTGGCTCAGAATTTCTCATTTGGTGCATTCATAGTTGAATTATTTTAAATATATAAGTTGTGCAAGTTTGTTTTTAACCAAGCCATGTTAATGTATGGTGGTACTGCCAAAATCTCCAAAAGGGACTAATGCTGCATTTTCACTGCACGGAACTGGCACGACTGGACTTGGGTACCAGATACTATTTCTGGAGACTGTTTACATTACAGGATACTACCAGCGTAGAGTACCTGGTCATCATAGCGATGTGGCATGCAACTTCTGGGACGTAACCTACTACACGATACAGCTGGCGCTAAAAATTAAGAGGAAGAGGAGCTCACGCTAAATTTTTTTTCATCAGCCACCAAGTACAGAAATGTTTGAACTTCCTGGACCGACCACAGTGTAGTTTTGTAGACTGCCATCATATTGTTTTGCGGACTGATTAACCTACCGCTATATTTACTGTAACCCTCAGAATTTTGTTGATGAAAAATGGCAGGTTGCACATTGATAATGGAATGACGCAGAGATGATTCACCCAATCAGTGGTCTGCAGTGTTCACACATTGCGTTTTGCTTTTGGCTCCCCCATTTTGGAACCTTGGCTGAGGCAATACTAAAAAACTAGCACCAGGTACCAGATTCCAGGTCCTTTTATGTAATGGAAACGCAAAAAGGCAGAGTTGAGTCGAGTTGAGCCAGTACCACATAGTGGAAACGTGGCATAAAGTTTGGAAACGACAAACCATCAACCTCAAAACAGATGACACCTGTTCTGACACCTTCTGTTCTGTTTTACTGTCTCCTCAGCTGGTGCTGGTCCATTAGTCATCTGTTCTGACTGCTATGACAATGCCAACATCTACTCTCGAACGCGGGAGTATTGTCCCTACGCCTACCTAGGGGAGGATGACCCCCTGGACAAGTGTCTACCAGGCCTCAAGGAGAGCTTCACTGAGCATGCTCAGCATGAGGACTCTGCTTTGGAAAGCCTCATTAGCAACCAGTACTCCTCTGGGTTTCTCACCTCACATGACAAAAGCATCAGTAGCCATGCTCCCCCTGAACACTGCACTAATGGTAAGAAAGCAAAGAGAAATTCCAAACTTCCCTTAAGATCATGATGATGACACCATTCATAACACAAAATCTGTCTTTTTTTTTTATTTTTTTTTTTTTATAATTTCATTTGACTGCAAAAAGAAAAAAATAAGTTTGTTTCCTTCATTTGTTCCCATCTTTACTTAAGGCCCTTTTATCACTTCAGACTCAGACTAACTTTATTTTATCCCTTTCTGCAGTCCTCTTGTCCAAATTTCTGTGTATCATGAATTTTTATATCATTGTCAATGTTAATTATACACACTGACAAACATCAGTGAACATGTTTATGCAAACACTCAGAATAGTAAAATCACAGTCTGTCTGCTTTTCACATCTGTTTTCTCACTATAACCGCCCATATAGATTTCTTGCAGGCAAACAGGTTTGGTTTATAGGAGCTCTGGTTATATTGATTTGAGAGTAAACTGGAGACTGTTGAAAGCACCAGATTTGTTGGCTGCGTTAAGTTCAACATTAACTCCTCGCTCAGAATTATTAGTGTGGGAACATCATCAAAGTCGTATCCAGGCATGACTTACAATTGGGTGTTACACTGCATTAATAATGACCTTTAGACTTAGCGTGTTAAAACTTGCACAAATCCCACTTAGAGGCAATATCTGTTTTCTCCAGATAACTAGAGTGCTGTGAGGCTTTTGAGGGTTGTTCAGGTATGTTCTTTTGGGTTAAATGCAAATGTAGATGTCAGAAATGCAAAAAGGAAAAAAAATGATTGAATGCATTTAAATAACTGTGGGGTTGTGCATAACTTGATGTATTGACGTCCAAGTGTCGTCTCCTCTGCTATTTTTGCAGATTCCCTCAGCAGGTCTCTGTGGGGAGAAGGGGAAGATCCATCGTCAAAGCCCCAGCCAGTCATTTCGCAGCTCCCAGTGACTGTACACAGGACCCCTCCTCTGACTTCCACTGCCGATGTGGAAGTTGAACGGAGCGATGCAGAGGCGGACCGCTTCCCCCGCCAGTGCACACAGGACCACAGAAGTGCCTCTAATAGGACTAACCCACAGGAGCACCACGCTCCCACATAGGTCCTAACACTCACCCACGGTCTGCCTCTGACTCCTTGTTGCTGCACCCTCTCCTTCACCCACTACCTCCAAAGAGACTTCCTCACATTCTGCCAAAGATGCTCTCTTGTATGTTTACATTCCCCTTTCACTCAAGAGGACATGCTCAAGTTCTCCACTGTGGAAAGACTGCTGTGTTAGGCTGGAAAAATGGACCGGTGATTAAAGTGACCTCCTCCCTGACACCTCCACTTCTGCAGGATCCTATTCTCCCACATCCTCCAATCCTCTTTGTTCTCTGTCTACAGAGAAAGCTATGAATGTATGCTTCAGAGCCATGTCTGATGCTGCCATGAGTAAACGCAAGCCATGGTCAAACCTTCACAAGCTCTTTCCTCCGTCCCTGCTGCTGTGGGGGCTTCGAGTTCTTGCCAGTGCTTTTCTCACTGGCAGTATTCTCATCATTCCCGGTAGAGACACATTAAGGAGCAGCCTACGTGATGACTTTGAACAGATATTACACCCCACCTCTTCCCAATTGGGGAAATTAGGAGTTTAATGGGGGGGCGAGCATAGTCCCCTGACCAGCAGTTTGTAGTAGTTCATATAGGAAAAGAACCTCGAAAGCAAACGTCCCACATTCCCACAGCTGCCCCTACTGACCTAAAATGATGCTGTCTGGTACTTTGTTATGCAATTCCCAGAGACGGTGACACCAAAATGTGGTGTATATTATGAATATATAGTATATATAAAATATCCTATATCGACTGTACCTGATATTTTCTTTTGGCCTTGGTCAAATGTAATTATTAATTCTTTAATTTTTATCTCTTTGTTGGGGTATACAATTTTTGCACATGTGACAATCATTATTTGCTGGCTGTTTCCTATTGGTTATCTATCAGGTGACCTTTTTTAACAAGCATTCTCAGTAACCTCAATCAGGTGAATTTTTACAATATGCACTGATTTGTTTTCACTTATCACACCCTACAGGCACTTAATTTAAAGCTGGTACACATTAATATGCAGTGCTGTGTTTTTTTTTTTTTTTTTTGTTTTTTGTTTTTTCTCCCTTCACTATCAAGAGTTTTGCGTACCTTCCGAAGATATCGACAAGCAAAGGTTTTCACTTGGGACTGTGAAAATAAGAATGTATTGTATTATTTTCTACGTGTATGTACTGTATGTGTACATAAGACTAGTAATCTATTAAATTCCTAGTAATCTATTTGCAGAAAGGTTTGAGACATAAGCTGCAGTAACTTCGGAAACACTATCCTTATTTATTCTAAGTCTGTATTGTCCCAGTGTTACCCTGTTGTTCCGGGTGTTGAATAACATAACAAGATGAAACAAGCTACAAACAAGCGTTGAATGATTTTGTATCATTGGCATATCCAGTGAAAAGCAGTAATTAGACAGATCCCAGCTTGGGTGAATTGAACTGTTTGTACTTGTAAGTTATTACCCTGCTTCAAGGAACACCGTGTTAACTTACAAAGTGGAATTCCTACTTGAATAAGGCTTTTGGTTAATGCACTTCAGGGTATTAATGACTTGGCGCTAAAACAAGTTTGACTCAAACAGATTTTTTATTTTTTTTTCAATGGGATCATGTCACACAACAGGCTTCAGCCTTATTCAAAAGTTTTAGTTAACGTTAAGGTACACAAGTTCATCATTAACTAGTTGCTTATCATATTCTACTGCTAGACCATGAACTAACTGTTTTCCCTCAATAACCTCCCGACTGCTGCTTCTTGTTGTTAAGTACGGAAGTTTTATTTCATTTTATTTTATTGTAATCTGCTCTGCTCATTATGGGCAAGAATGAGAAGTTTTTTTTGTTTGTTTAGGGAGAACTGCAGCCTATGGTCCTGCAGATTCAAACATGAATAAGTGCTGCATAATAACTCATAAAGAGCTGATACTGATACCCAATTTTCCTGTATCCGAATCTGCAGCTTGTTAATGGTGACTGTGTATCAGGGTGTAATAGTTTATAGTGATAAACCAGACTGCTTCATTGTGTTCACACAAACGATAAAAATCATTAATGCTGAAAAGTTATCTTCAATATGAATGCGTGATAATGTCATTTGTTGCTGTTTTTCAGTGTGACGTTACAAACCGTAACATGGCCAAATTCCTTGTTGCTGTACATGGGTTATTTTTCATAATTCTCTGTGTTTAAGCTGCAGGTTGTATCACTACACTTCTGTACTTGTTGCACATGTGATCTCTGTTGGTTTGCACTCTTATTTAATTTTTATTTTTTTTCGAGTAATGCTTGCCTCTTACTACCAAATCTGTCAATTCCAGTCCTATTCCTTTGAAAAAAATATCATGCCCATCAGGTGTTCCTTTGTAGCCAAGACAAACCTCAACCTCCCCATTCATTTCCTCTACTTTGACACACACCCTGTGTAAGTGGGAGCAGATTGTTATTTCTTGTCCATTTTTTTTTTTCTTTTTTTCTTACTGCTGTCCTAAGCCCATTACACGCCCATCTTGAACAACGGAGAGATTTTAATGGAAGCGTACGTACAGTGCTGCATGTCCTGCAGGCAAACATTAATTCACTGCTCAATATTTTCTGCCAATGTAGCATAAAGTAATGTGCATTTTTTTAATTGATTTAGTCTCAACATTCTTTGTGTTTATACCAAAGTTTAGCAGTTAATGCTCTATCGATTCCCTAATGCTGCTTTTTTTTTTTTTTTTTTTTGTATTGTCAAAGTTTTGCATTTTGTTTTCAGTAGTATTTTTGGACTTTGTTTACCTGTACATTCTGTAAAGCATGTCTAAAGAGCCTTTTTGTTACATAACCATTACTCGAACATTAAACATGAATTCTGATAATCTGGTTTGTGATTCATGAATGGCTATTGCAACACAACTATTAAAAAAATGAGGCCACAGATGTTACATAATAGATATTTTTACTGCACGTTTATCTATTGATTATGATTTTGTTTGTTTTTCATTTCGAATATCAACATTTACAACCAAAAACAGAAAAATAAATCGAAAAAGAATGAGATGAGTGCAACTTGTATAGCCCTGCATCTTCCACTACTGACAACAAAGTCCCATACTAGCTCCACAAAATAACTTCAAAATCAATACAAAAAATAAATAAAAATTATTTCAGTCCAAGCCTGCACAAAACGCTAAAATATCAAAATAAACTGTCCATTTCAAAGCAGCATTATTAAAACTTTCCATTGCTCCCATATTATGTATTACACTGTATTGTATATTGTATATCATAATACATTTTCCATAATCATATAATTTACTATTCATTATATATTGCGATGATTGATTTAACATTATAAAATGCTTGTTTACATTATAAATAATGTAGTATAATATATACAATCATAATATGATAGATATGCATTATATTAATGCATTCTACAACATAATATAAAATAATTATGTATACATTGCATATCCTAGACATTATAATACATTGTGATAAATGAATGTCTAATATAAAGGTTAGAAAATATATTAAGGAGTATCTTCTTCATTTGATTATTATTGGTTAATATTTGTTTCATTTCAATGAGTCGAGCAAAGATGAGTGGTTTTAGTTATTCTGCAAATCCAGCAGCGGGGGTCTTAATCACAGGGTGCGCCAGACAGTGTTTTAACAGGCCAAGCCGCCCATAATCTGGATTAGATTTTTTCCAAGACAACACAAAGCCAGTTAATATAGGACTTAAAACTATCATCAGTCTTGCTGAGAAAAAGACTTTAATTTCACTATAGTCCCTCCCTCATAAATCCTGCACAATCCGAGGAATTTTATCTGACACTACTTCAGTCTTTTAAAGTCTGCAGCTTGTTTGGATCTCCACTTCTTTCCCTGGTCGCCATCAAAGACACCATAGCACTGTTAATCATCCTCTCCAAGGTGATGAATTATTCAGACCAGTGTCCAGGGCAGCAACTCTGTATTTAAGCCCAGACATCTAATGCATCACATCCCCAGACCTGAAACTACTGCTGCTTTATAAATACTACAGAAGGTGTGTTTCCTCTGTCTAGTTAAAAAGCAGCCTGTGTCATCTCCGCAGACAGATGAGTGTCCTGTGAGTCAACACAACTAAATTGTTCAAGTACATCAAGCTGTTTTGGAGGTTTTCTTGGCTGTGCATCATTTATAACAAGCTGTGAAACACAATTAGTTATCCTGGAGAGACCTTTACAAAGTTTAATTAACTTCCAAACACAGACTTGCCTTTACTTTTGCATCATCTTGGATTTTTTAAAAATCAAACTCCAGTCATATTTATTCCTGATACCAAACTTTTAAAGACCACATCCATATTTTTACACAATACATATGTGTACTTGTTATATAAATGTATGAATTCCTGCAAAAACTCTTTGTCCATGAAATGTGTAGGCTTTGTGTGGAGGTGGAGATGTAGTTCTCCAACTAAAAGGTCAGATTTACATTCCTGAACCTACTTATATAATGTAATTTATGCATGTCATTTATCACTTAAATCTCTAAATAACAACCTCTTTGTTATTAATGTTTTAATCAATGTAGTCATTATGTGGGCCTATATATTATGCCTGGGAAGATGCAGTTGAACTCAGTCAGGCGTGGAAGTATGGAAGCGTAAATCAAAACCTCTGGGATGGATGAAACGCTGGTAAATACTTTGAAATGCTCTGGTTGCGTCAGTAGGTGGAGTGGTTGAGACGCACTTATAACCACTCAATCAATGCAATGATCAGTGGACTTTCCCTCTTAAGATTACTTACCTCTCTTTTATCCAAATTAAAGCTCGTGGTGAACTATTATTAGTTTTGGATGCTTCAAAACATCATGATCTAGTGCGGGCAATTTTGAGTCACGTGTCATAGTTGTGCGTTTTAACACAGAATGGGGGTCCTAATGCTGAAAATGTAGATTAAAAACATCTTTCTTACTCAAGACGCAGATGAAATGATAATATTCAGCCAGCATTCGCATGTCTATATAGTGTTTTGAGGATTTAATACCACTCTGCACCGGAGGATGGAGCCAACGCGGACGTACGGCTGAGCGTAAAAGGGACGTTTCGGGAGCCTGGCTGCGTCTGTCTTGGCGGTGCCAGGTGTGTTCAAACCTGTAGCAGACAAACGCTCGCAGATGTCTCTCAACTCAGTCATGATGGGCTGGATCTCCGCCGCTTAAACCGCCCACCGATGTACGCCAGTGCCCGTGTTTTCAGTCTGCGCACAGGTATGAGGGATTTCTCATTGACGCGCTATCACAGCGACAGATACTCAGCAATACACCACCGAGTGAGTAAGATCCACACTGTTTACGTCTTGTTTTGACAACTTGACAACGGGAGAAGACGGCGGAGACGGGGGAAAAGGCGCGGATGTAGCTCCAGAGTAGCGATGGAGAACATTACGCGCTGATTCCTGCTTTTTAAACCCATCTCGCCGCTATCAACTCTTCTGTTTTACGCACAGGGAGCGCTTGGAAATATTGCAACCCAGGCAACTGTGCGCACAAACCCGTGGGATGACACACCTCAGAGGCGGATTGACGGGTGAGAATCAGCCACATAAATGTCAAGGAGATGAAATCCTCAGCTGGTCAGGAGAAGAAGTCAGGAGGGTTTATTAGGCCGCGTCACTTCGCGCTCATTTAACAAGAACACACCGAGGCGATCGAAACCAGTTCAGTCATTAGTGAAACATAAAAAAAGGGAGTAACCATGTCCAGAACACTGAAGAAGAAGAAACACTGGTCCGGCAAAGTGGTGGAGTGCGCGGTGTCCTGGGGGAACCTGGGGGACTTTGGCTCCGTGGTGGAGGTCCTAGGAGGAGCAGAGCTGGGACAGTTCCCCTACCTGGGCCAGATGAAGCTGGACGTGCTGGTGTGTCACGTCGGGAAGCTGCCCTACTACGGTGACGTTTTACTGGAGGTGAACGGGACCCCCGTCAGTGGACTTACAAACCGTGACACCCTGGCTGTCATACGCCACTTCAGGGAGCCCATTCGTCTGAAGACCGTCAAACCAGGTGCGTCCCTGCTTTCTCTCCTCACCTCTGCTGTGTTACCTGAGCATCCACCAAACACATGAGCAGATCTCAGCAAAGACTGACAGTCACCGTCAAACCTCCTCCTAAAACTGAAGGGGTGATGCACAGAAACATGAATGCACAGATTCACTCTTATTATGTGCTTTGCATCGGCTTTACCTGTTTAATTAACCTGTTATAGACATCTCAATATAAACAGATGAATGAAGTGAGTGTCTACCCAATATTACACCCATTGTGTATAGTTTTATAAAAGAACACCCTAATCTTCTACTGGAAACCTCCTGTCCTGTAACATCTAATTGGCCAATTCTCTCACCACTTTCTCTGGGAGATCGAATAGTGATAATGGTAATGATGGCATGTAGCCCAGTTGGAGCCTTCCAGACTAAGTGCACTTACATGCATAGGAATAGGCCTAATTACATCCTCCATTATTCAGGCTACTTTACTGTCCACTGGCTACAGAAGCTACTGAGTCCCATCACTCCACATCCAGTTCTCCGAGGATGCTCCCCCCATTAGATACGTTCAGACACTCTGATAATGAGATTTAATGGTTGTGATGGTGATTCCTTACTGGTTCTGACCCAGCTCCAGATTGCTCAGGTACTGGGATGACAGTTGTGTTTTACAGGGCATGAGGCTTGCTTGCTGCTGTACTCATGTGCTGGAGCTGGAAGGTCTAAATAACAACTGAGACTGTTCAAAAGGTTACATCAGCTGCAGCAGCAGCAGCAGCGGTAGCAGCAGCTGAGTCCCATGCCCCCCAGCCAGGATCCCTGAAGATCAGTTGTATTTGTGCGCATGCATACTTATGGTGTGCATCTGTGCGTGTGTGTAGCAATTCCTTAGTGTTTTTTTTTTTTTTTTTTTACATTTTTATTAATATTTTATTGATTAAAAAAAAACGCAAACGAGAGATGAAAGTAAAAGAAAACGTTTGCCAAGATTTATGAGCCCAGTGCCTAACAGTGTGCTCGCACATGAGGATATGTGTGTATTTCATGGCTCTATACTCCCCAGAGCTCCTAACACCACGCTCTCTGCCCCACTAACCAAGGATGATTAATAAAGGGCATGGAGGAACGGGAGAGCAAAAGAGGGAGAGTGACACAAAGAAACAGAGGGAGAGAGGCATAAAGAGAGATGGGGAGAAAAACCGTCCCTGCCTTTGGCTTCAGGCTGAACTCCCACGCGAGGCTGTTTTTGCTCTTTAAAGCTCATTGGGAAGTAATGAGTGGCAAGAATGGCGAGATTCCTCATTACCTATTTCTTCTCTGTCATTGTTATCAGTGTGTGTTGACTGGCCTAGTTCGATTAGGTTGTACGTGAGGTTGCACACACCGTGGATAGACTCTTTGAAGTTCTCTTTGGGAGAAAGCCTCACAAAGCCCCTCTAGCATCAGCACACAGATGGGGTTGTTATATTGTATGATTACGTTCTGTGCATGTCCAGAATTTGTGTATACATTCACGTGTGGTAGCTTCATGTTTAATTCACACCTCTTGCATAATTGACTTAGCGAGTGGATTTTCTCCACTCTGATGGAGGCAGTGGGCCTAGAGGATCAGCTGTTACCAGGAAGCTGTGATGGCATGATGGCGGCCGGCAGCGATTGACGGGCTCTGTGGGTTCTACCAGATGTTCCCCTACGCTCCTCTCAAGATCCACTGCCTGCCTCGCCCTCTGGAGCTGGTCGGTTTTGCCATGCGGCTGCTGACAGCTGGGGTGGAGCTGAGAGGCAAGACGAAGTGCGAAGAGATGTGAAGGCAGAAATTGGGATTAGCAGAACAGAGAGAACAGAGAGCGTAGAAGAACACAGAGAAAGAGAGAGACAGGATGCAATATGCAAGTCTCTGTGGAGGCTATTATCTATCTCAGCCATTGATTGAAAACGAACACAAGCTGAAAGAGTTGCGGCGCTTCACTTAGTTTGCTCTAGCTGCCAGTGGTGCGTCATATATTCTCTGTGGGATGACAGAGGGGCTGTTCTCTCATTCGTATGACCTCGCATACATACCCTTTCACTCCTTTGAAATGAAGAAGTTTGCGCTCTAAGCCCATATTACGGCTTCATAATACACTGAGGTGGATGTGCTGTTCCCTCAGTATCTTTGATTAAGCTGAAAGATGCGTCTCTTAAAAGCTCCGTGCTTAGTACAGCAGTCTATTTTCTTCTGGAGCCCCCCAGCTAGGAATCAGAGAGGATGTGTGATGAAAAGGTTTATGAAGGGCATCCCAGAATTCCTCTCCTTTCCTTTCCACTGCAGTTATTTTCTACCACGCCTCCTATATGTATCTGGCTTCAATTACTGTGCAGTCAAAACATACATTCAACCTGTATCCATTTGTTTGCAGCTGAATGGATGATGACTTTGATGTGAGATAGTAATTTCATGTTGCAGTACTACTTTGGAGCCGATGCAACAAGCCCACTCTGGTTTCCAAGAAGACTGTTATTGCATGTGTGTGAAAGTTTGTACGTACATAAATGGATTCATAAACAGGGGTATGTATTGGTAAGAATGTAGTGATACGATACAAATCACAATACTAAGATCACGATACGATACTGTTAAGGTGATATTTTTTTTAGTTTCTTTTTTTTTTAATTCCTAGAAAAAATGGAATTACGCCAGAAATATGAACACACTAAACATTTAATCAGAACAGGCTCTTATGCTTTATCATATAACTTTCCTTTGTAAAAACGTAAAGTGCAGGATTTGGGTAAATAAAGTTTTAACATCTGACTATACTAGTACAAAAACCACACACACACACACACACACACACACACACACACACACACACACACACACACACAAAATATGTTTTACAGACTTTATATTTTAACATCCTGATCAAATGTTCATATGCTATAGTTGTGAAAAGAATGTGTAGTATGTAGTCCCTGAATCTTCCGATATCATAACATTATTTTTGTGAAATCCCAATGAACTAAGATCTGCCTCAGTAAAAAGTGCTTTTAGAATGCTTGAAATAACCTTTATTTAACAAAACTGTGTTGTCAATTTGAAAAAAGTACATGCAATATAGTACATGTACCTACAATATCACAGTACTTTGTAGTGTAGAAGCAGCTGAATATAATACCCATGTGAATAAATAAGTAAGCGCTCACAGGATTCCCCCCAAAAAACAAAAAAAACACAAATGAACCTCCGCCATGTCTGCATTTGAATACATAAGTATTGTGAAATGATATATCCTGGAACCAGTATATTCTTACGCCCCTATTTCTAAAGGTGAGTATGATCATTATTGGAGTGGGACAAATCCCTTCACATCACCCCACCCTCTTTCCTTCCTGAAGCACAAAATCAAAACTGCTGGAAATGTCTTTGACTTTATAGGAAAGGGGCCGACTGTTGACCCAGATATAAACTCACTGCATTTAATCAATGAAGGTTGTGCAGATCAACACAAAGAAAAAAAAATCTTGGTTGGATAGGTTCAATGTCAATAATTCCATTACAGTCACACTGGGCTGAACCGGATGGTTTGGTGTTGGTACAAACTTTTACTATTATTATATTATTTATTTTACAAACTACCTCTAATACAACCTCCATTTTTTTACATTGTAAAAGAAGAAAGGAAGTACCCTTTTCTTCATCATTAAGGTACTGTAGTTCGAGCTGCAACAACAAACTGATTCAGTCGATCCAAATGGATTCTTAAAAGATTTGGCGACAAATTCATGGGGTCTTGTGCATGTTAGTATTGAGGTATGCCTGCACGCTGTGTGGTTTAACAGAAGAAAACACAGAGCAGCACGGCTGAGGCTTCAGATGCCGGATTTTTAAAGCTTTACATTATGTTGCATTTATGTAACAAAACTTGAATATGTAGAAAAAAATGGGCAATGTCCCACAGCGCACTGCGTTTCAGGCAAACAGGGCTGCTGTGGCCGCCAGGAACATAACGTAAACCTAGCTTAAGATAGCCTACATGTTGTGATTACTTTAGTCCGCTAGCTAGTAAGACACTGTGGTCGTAATTCTAACATTTTCATCCATCTCCTTTCATCAGACCTCCAGACTAATGTTACCTATAGTTGACTAATACATTCAACACTAGTTTGATCGCCTATATTTGGAGCTGCTTGAAGCTGTATCTTGCTAGTCTCCAGCCAAAACAAGTCTAGCTAACAGGCTAGTGTTCGCTAACTACACCCAAATCCACTGCAGGGATGGAATCATTAGTGACTTGTCTTCAGCTTAAACTGCTTTGGGTTAAATACGGATCTTTCAGAATTGAGTCTTTTGTGTTTATGTGATGAATTGATTTGTTATTGAAATAATGTACAGATTAATCGATTATTAAAATTATTGTTAGTTGCAGCCTTACGTAGAGTAACTCACAATACGATCCTGTCATGATGCGTTGCCCTGGTAACGGTGGTATCATGTTGCAGTGATTCTGTTGTACTAGGTACACTGTAAGGCAATACATTATGATGTTTGTGTAACTGGAGAAGGCAAAAATCTCCCTAAAAAGACCGAAATATTTTTTTATTTCCCGTATTGTGGTGTCAGTTTGTCAGAATCTGACAAATAAAATGGGACAACGCACATAAAAATGCTGCTCGTGTTTTAGCTTAGTGCTTTTATAGCGCATACAGACTGCATCTTTCCATGTGCACCATCTTTCCAAGAAGTGGTGACTCAAAGTTGTGATTTTTGACAGAGATGGAACAAAATAACAATACAGGTGTATAATGTATCATACAGTATAAAAGCTAGATCACATCAGACTGGCACTAAATATTAGCTTACCGAAGTCATTACTTCTCAGATTCATGGCACAAATGGATCTGTAAGTTCCAATCAATGTGTGTAAATGTGTGTGTTTTTGTGCAATCTTCCTCAATTATCAAATCCTGTGAAAGTGACACCGTGTGCAGTGAATAAATAGCCTACACAATTCCTGCTTTTTGCCTTTTTAGGAGTATATTGAGTTACTCTGTGGTTTCCTCCCTTCCTCCTAATATTTGGTCATTGAATATCTCCGTAGTATCAAGGGAGTGAATTATCAGAGTTAACTCAAAAGTAGAGCAGCATTGTAATCGGAGTATGGTTCTTAATTTATCCTTATTGATTTTAGCCGTTTTAATTCATTTTGAGATGCTGAAAATGCTTACGTGTCAAATTTAATCTTCAGTTTTCAGCTACTGAGCATATATGCTAATTGTTTTCCCTAATTATATCTGACTTTAAGACATATTGCACAGTTAAGTGTGAATACAGCAGTAGTGCATTTTTTTCGCTGCTTCAAGATTACATTTTGAGTTACCTGTTTCTGCCCGTGCATCAGCATATTTTCCATTACCTGCTGATCATGCCAATAGAGAAGAATACCGAGTGACATGAGCCCCTAAGCCCCTGTATCAAACGGCAATAGCGAGTGTGGGTTAATCACATTAATGCACCTCTCATATCACGAAGTGCCTCTCAATGGAATCATCCTCTTGACAGGCGATGCTTTGTCACTGCGAAGAGATTTGCAGGGGAAAAAACTGGGGATTGAGAGTGAGAGTGGGAATACGGCAGCCCACAGAGCCCGGTCAAATAACTACAGACGTCTGTGCTTCCCTGAGAAATGTTCTGACAATCAGCTGAATGAAGCAGAAGAGCCATCACATGCAGCTCTGCTTTGCATCCAAACTCATAACAAAGTCATTCAGAGCTAAATGGAGTCGTTCTAAGTGACTTTAAAGTGATTATGAGGGTTTTTTAAAATGCAGATTCAATAAGGAGTCAGCTTTGTTTTGATTTTCCTAGATCATTTAAGGCCTGGGTACTGATCCCATCGCTCTGCTATTGGATTATTGACAGTTCGCTGCTTATGTAGATACCTCTTTTGTTGTTTTAATTGCACTGTTGCCTAGTATGCATGTTACTTTATGTCGTCTACAATTGTCTTGATACTGTTTTCTAGGCCATTCCCCAGAAAAATAGCATGTTCCTTATTTAATTGGTGCCAACTGGCTTGATAATGGCTGAATGTTAGAAAACACAGACATGTACTTCTAATGATGACTTCATACACGACTGCACAAGGTAGCGAGTTTCCAAATCCCTTATTAATAATGTACAATGCATTTCAGACATATATTAAATATAATACTTGGCAAAGGTCTAGTGAAGTTGCATGTAACATTTGGCAGAATATTGCATCATCCACAATACCGCTGCAGACCCATCACAAATGATGCATTTATTAAAACACAGCTCTCTCATGCTTCTAGCCGGCTGATTCTGTTGTTATTTTTGCAGTATTTGAGGCTGTTGAATGGGTTCTATTTTTCAACCTATGCTGCTCAGTATTTTCAGTCCATTTCACAATTCTATGGAACTCCCCTTACAGAGCCCTTCAGTTTGTTAAACCATCACTGTGCATTTTAGTTTTATTGCTGTTCTTTTTGTGGTATGGCATCACAGCGTTTTTGTTTTTTTTTCTTGTTTTTTTTCTTGCTCACAGCAGAACATTCTTCTTGCACTGACAAGCCATCTTTGACAACTGTTCAAGTTAATTTTAGTTCTTTCAAGTCGATTTTCTCTGTGTTCTTTAAGGAATTGATATCTGTTTTTAATCAGTTTTTGTGGAGACAGGATGAACACGTCTATCTTTATATGATCTGACAAAACACTGTAAACTCCAGATTTGTTTGCTCATCTTACAGATCTAACATTTTTATCATGCTTACTTGGTCGTCATGGAGATTAAAGTTCACATGCATCCATTTCAGATGTTCTTGTGTGCAGTTTATCTGTAGACTCTACGTTGTTTCTGTTATATTGAGCAACAGCAAATGAACCCTTTCATGCATACTGGTCACTACAGTGGACTATTATTCTACAGCTGTTCTCTTGTATATTCATGGATTTACTTGTTCCATATCAATGAATGCTTATACGCCATCCCATACACTGACATTCATTAGTGTAACTTTGCTGTTCTTGATAAATCTGATCTACAGTTACATGTTTGAGTGTAAATCAGTAGCTTGTTATTGTTATAAGACTGTAATTAACATTTTTTTAAACAAGAAGTGTTTTTTTTTTTTAACTATTATTATCATCTCCATGAAGTGAGTAATAACTACTATTAGAGTTATATAGTTGCATAGTTTTCACACAATATATCAGAAAATACATGTTTCTTTGTGTCCAGCTGAGTGGACATTTTTGCGACACCATGAAAAATAAGTTCATGAGAAAACTTTCAATCACATAGTTTTTTTTTCATGCCTAAAGAAGAATAAAAACATTCCGGAAAAAAAATCTTGATGAAGGTTCTTTTAATTCATGCATGAAATGATTAAGAAATGGTTACCTACTAATGTGTGTATGAGACAAATACATATGATGATTTATTATTTTGTATTGATTGTGAAATTAATCCATCTAATAAGGGTCTCACTGTTTTTTTTACCAAGTTATGATATTGAGAATGCATAAAGCAGAACTCTGGAAAAAAAAAAAACAAAAAACGAGTAAAGTAACTAATAAATTAAAACATCAGTAACTTCAATTTAGCACAAACTTGATATAACTGAAAATAGGAGTCCAAGGCTAAACAGCAACACTTGTAGGGCTGTGCTGGTTGAAAAATGAAGAATGTTTTGATGATTTTGTTACACTGATTAAAATTCATTCAGAAGAACACATCTGAAACATGAGGGCTGATGTTGCTTGAAGGCTTCTTTTTCAAGGCAGATATGCACTGTTCTAATAATGCATTCACAAACCACTCATGCACTCCTTCAACGCTGTACTTTACTCAGTCTGTAACTGTTGAAACCCGTTTTAAAACTGTCTTCAAACTATATTTTCCAGGGTCTCATTTCAGATTCATTTCATGAACTGGCAACCATTATAAATAGTGATAAATCTGGAGTTGTTTTGCTTCCAATCAGATTTTTTTAATGATTAGTTTTGCCAATACCAATGCTTTTTACTTTAAAATTTTGATTTTATAACAAACATGAATGTCTGGTATATGGTTAACATCAAACATATAACCCAAAGGTTTTTATTATGTTTCATACTATAACCAGCAACAATTATTATTTATTTACTTATTTTTTTAAACAAGCCTCCACTAAGGCTATGCTCTTGATGCACAGTTCAGATTTTTTGGGTGAAATATGATTCTGTGTGTGTGTGTGTGTGTGTGTGTGTGTGTGTGTGTGTGTGTGTGTGTGTGTGTGTGTGTGTGTGTGTGTGT
>JAQQZY010000023.1:4343074-4354819 GCA_030068375.1 Ostorhinchus rueppellii
CATGTTAGAGTGAGAGAGAAAACCACTGTGGTACCCCATGGTGTGGAAAACAGAAAGTTCAGACAAAGAAAAGAAGATCAATTATTGCACATCTTTGCCATATTAATAATTCACACTCTGTTATCACGATAATGATATTTTTGCGATATATTGTGCAGCCCTAGTGCAGTCTCTGTGATGTAGAAGGCAAATGACCTCCATGAATTTTCATAGAATTTCAAGGATACCTGTCTGACCCACCTACACACAGCGATCCACCAATCACAATTGTTCTTAATCAGTTTGCCAAAACAGACCACGCCCCTGCACATGGAGGGAGTCACTGGTAACAACATTGAAAAATTAGCAACACAATGGATTAAGGAGGTTATGTCCTTTTTAAAAGTAGAGAAAATTAGATATTCAAAACAGAGGAACTTGAACAAATTCTAAAATACCGTTTGTTTTTTTTTTGTTTTTTTTTTAAAATCATTTATTTCTTCTTATGTTTAGGTGACCAGTTTAATTATTTTAAATGACTATGGTTTTGTGTTTTTTTAATTGTACCGTGTGTTGGGTTTCATTGTTATTTGAAAAAAAAAAAAAGTAAATGTAAATCTAATGGTACAGTATATACTAATGTGCTTAATGTTGACACCAGTATTGACTCTAATATTTGACTGCCTTTGCTCCTTTAAAAAAAAAAATGAAACAAAAAAATTAGCAACAAACAAGAGAAAATCACAGAAAGGAAGACTTGGTGCCAAAAAGAAAAGCTATGTCAGTTATCTGGAGTTATTTCTGCTACAAGATGTTGAAACACATGTTCTGTGTTGACACGGAACACTCAACTATTATGTCCTCCTGGGTATTTTTTCATATTGCAATATATATTGAAGGGTTTTAAAAAAATTGCAGTTTTTTCCAATATCATGCAGCCGTCAGTAGAAGCCTGTGGGGGCACTGCTGTGACCTGGCATTGACTGAGTTGATCAGGTCTAGGTTCTGTAACATTATGAGTCAAAAATACAAGGTTAGTAAATGTCTTGACATTGCATAAGCTTATTTAAACTATACCCCGATGAATGCATGCTTTAGTCAAAGCCAGAGGCAGTGCAGTGCCATGTTAAAGTGTACTTTTGGCTTTACTTCGAACATTTTGCCTATTGAACATTCATCTGAACCCACCTACACCGGTTGAATTACTACAGGGGGATGTTGAATCCGCAGTGTAAATGCATGACATGTAGCTATCCAGGAGAAGGTATCGTTATTCATTATCATTTCTAATGATGAGGTTGAGAGATTAGTGGTGAATTTCCAGTGTAAGGGCCATTTCTGTGATTTCTTCCGATTTAGGATTAGGGTTTGCCTTCAGGGTTACAGTCAGAAATAGAAACACTGATCATTGCTGTTGTGTCATATAGCCTTAGGAGATGATCTAATGCTGTAACATCTATGTGTCTGTATTTAGGTATGTGTGTTGCCGCTGGGCAGAGTCAGAGCCTCATCAGACAGCTTTGTGTGCTTCCTTGACGGATGACAGAGATGACTCCTTCACATGGATGTTCAGGTCAACGGTATCACCAAGGCACTCACAGGGTTTATGCGTCTAATGATCAAATCCAGCTCTGATGGAACACAACCTGAGCTGAAATACTATTTAAAAATCTGTGTGTTTTATTCTACTTTTCCTGGACCCAAGAGGTTATTTCATTATGAAGAAAAAATACATGGGCGTATGTGAAAAAACGGTGGTTTAAAAGCGCTCAATTAAATGTGAATGAAAATGTAAATGTAAATGTGATGATTGGAATCCTCTCACATCCATCAAAAGAGTTTAGATTTTGCTCTTGACAGGGTTTTACAGTCTCTAATGAGGCCTTGAGTCTGGAAACATTATTAATCTTGTGTGCACAAGATAATAATTTGTTCCCGTGAGATAAGTTCTGTAGAAATTTTGTTTGATTGGTTTTATTTTGTTTTCAGATTGGCATTAGTACACACTTTAAGAGTGAGGAGATGGAGGATTTTGTAAAAGGCTGTTAAATTTGGAGCCTAATGAATCTGGGAATCTCACCAAATTGAAGTGACTAAAAGACTGAAACGGTATCAGCGACGGAGGAACATAAATGAACTGTGTGATGACCCTTTGAAGGATTGTCTTCTTTAAAATAAATATATTTTATGCAGTTGGTTAGGAAGATATATTTGTCTTTCTTTCAAAACAAATCTAATGAGAAACATTTAAGATATGCGATCCATTTCTGATGCATAAATCATATAAAATGCATCAGCCGGCAGCCTCAGCTGAGGTTTTCACTGGAGATATTTTTCAGAAAGTTTGATAGTTAACTGATATAAGGTTCAGTGATGAAAAGTCCCGTCTCCATCTGCTCCGTTGAGCTGCTAAGATCCTGCTGTAGATTTCACATCACGTACAATCAGCATGCTTTGAGCTACCGGCTCACATTCAGTCTTTGAAGTAGTCTGCTTTTCCTTTCCCTGGTCCCTTCTCCCATGCCAATACTCTACCTCCCTCAAAGCTGTGTTCCCGTCAGTCCCTGCTCAAAACTGGGGCATGGCTGCAATTGTTGTGTACCTTTTTTCTTCTGAATAGTGCTGAGTTTTACGATAAATGCATACATGAGCATTTCGTCTTATGTATGCTGTCCTGAATCTCACCACGATGCCTGAGTGTTCGCGCAGGCTGGAAGCCAGAATCACAAACAAACACAGAGATGCACACGGCTCACTGCTGTCAATTTGCGTAACATGCCTGGGTTTTTTGACAGATTTTCAGTGTTGGTGGTGTACATGTATAGTGCATAGTGATTTCTGTTTGGCTCCAGAGAACAGCTTCTACTGTGGGGTGCATTAATACAGAATTGATCTGTTTACTTCAGTCTCAGACATACAGTAGTTGGTTCAGTCGGAGCTTGAGCTGACGGGAGATCTGTAGATCAATTGGCCCAAAATGAAAATCACTAACCAGTTACATATTTCTTTAGATGATTGGATGACTTCAGTCAACAACCATTTATTGTAAACAATCTCTTTACCAGCCATTGAGTGTGTCATATCATATTTATCTGTTGGCATAAAAAAGAAAAGACGGAAAGAAAGAAAGAAAAGGTTTCCATTAGTGTTTACTGGACAAAATTCAGCACATTTCTTTGTTGTAGCTTCTGACACATGATGATTCTTTTTCTTTTTCTCAGCTAAGTGAAATACTTGAGTCAGTAAAAAATAATATTTGGAAGTTCTCTGCATTTGGCAGTCAGATCTGTGGAGGATGATGTTATTTGACTATTTTATCAAACTTAAAGAGATCAATTTAACCCTTTCATGCATGAATTATGAGAGTCTTAATCTAGATTTTTTTTTCCTGAGTATTTTTATTCCTCTTTAGGCTTGGAAAAAAAAATGTGATTGAAGTTTTTCTTTGAACCTGTTTTTCAAGGAGTTGTAAAAATGTCCACTCGGCTGGACACCATGTGTTTAGTTTCTGAAGCAAAGAAACATGTATTTATTGATACGCTGTGTGAAATCTATGAAATAAAAACATTTTTAATGCTGCTAATCTGATGTTTTCTCAAATTTTCACACACTCTAATACTAGTCATTACTCACTTCATGGAGATAATATGCAAAAAAGCCACAAAACTTTTTGGTTTAAAAAACAAACAAACTGTTAATTACGGTCTAATAACAATAAAAAGCAAATGATTTACACCCAAATATGTTGCTGCCGAACAGGTTTGTCAAGAACAGCAAAATTACAGTCATGGTATGAATGCATGAGCGTCCACTGAGTTGGCAGGTTTGGAACTAAAACAACAAAACCTCGGAATGTACAAGAGCCCAGCCATAGAATAGCTGTCCACTGTAGTGAGCAGTATGCATGAAAGGGTTCATAGAAGAAATGTAGTAATCTTCAGCAGGTGGACAGACTACCTCAGCAAAACAGATGAGCTGGGTAACTCAGATTAAACTACAATTGTGAACAAACTTCAAGAACATGGAAATAATCATACATTCTTGATTTTTACTAGTTAAACATTAGACATTCCTGTGTTCATGTTCTGATTCAGTTTATTAGTAATACCCAGGATAATCTTTTCTAAATGATATAAACAGGCCTGAAGTCTATTGATTATTGTAGCTGCAGTAAATTTTACTTAACAATCTGAGAGAGTATCGACCCAATTCAGTGTAACACAGAAATCTATTCTTTATCAGATGAGATTTAACGTTTTCTCAGTCTAATAAAGACCGCCGCTCTGCCCGGTAGGAGAGCCTGTCCATCTTGGCGGACTCTCTGCTTATTGACTTGTGGGACTCAGTACATGACTTGCATAGCATACGTGTCTAATAGATTTGCAAGGAATCATTTCCAGCTTCAGCTGAAATAATTAAGTTGACATTCTCTCCCCAATGCAATTAACAATGAGCGCTGTCCAATCTGTGACCTGTTAGATGTTTGATTTCATGGACTGCGTCTTACATTACCAACTTAAGATGCTGAGCGTTGTCTAACAGGAGGCTGCGTACTCATCAGGGATACATGGTGTTAAGAGGACACTGCCTGTGAGGCATATCTGGTTCACTTAGCTAATTTTCTTGAGGTGTTGTGAGCTCCCCTTGCTTGTGTACAAATTACTGTCATGTTATAGAGCTGTTAGCGTAAATTAGCAGGCTTGTACAACAGTTTGAGAGAATTTTCTTTGGACTTGACCCGAAGAATACGAAATATGCACAAATGAGAAGCACTATACCTGTAATTTAGAGCAAATACGTTCATGTAAAAACGCACCTTCCTCTTTTATTTGTCTTGATCCAATCTATACACGTCTCATTGTGTATCTGGAACATTTTGTGCCACTTTTATATCTGTGTGTCTGCGGATATATGCATGTGTGTTACCTTGATGTACAGTAGATCAAGCAGCTCCTCAGATCAGACTGAGCGGCTGAGAGCAGGATGCTGTGAAATTCAGATGCACCATGTGCTGGAAGAGAGGCAGCCTCTGATGTATTTTTAGACGGGCTAAATAATGAATGCCTGAAAAGACTGCTAGGACCCCAGCTGCCAAACCTTCCCCTTTCCTCTGCGTTCACCTGTTCTTCTTGTGCGCGTCTGAAGAAGGAGGTGAAGGTGAAGGGGCTTCTCCGCCTTCACTGAAGTTGTACTGAAGCAAACCTGCCGCTGTCACAGTCAGTGGCACCAGATCACAAGTGCGTCTCATCTGGATTCAGGTTTAGATTATTGCAGAGAGTAACGGTGAAAACACTGCTCTTAATGTGGGGCCATCTTGTTTAACTCACTTCATTCAGTAAAATGATTGAACATTTGAGGTTCTGGATTTTGAACTTCACTACATACTTATTAATTGCTTACATATTCATGAATGAAGAATGTCTTGTTGTTTTCAGGTTTATGCTTATTCACTTACCATCTAAAATGCAGAAAATACAAACTATGAGGTTGATTTTAAGTCAACAGACTGTGAATTATGTTCAGACTGAATAGGCTTAGGCAGAAGCTCAGTGCTTATATATGCCTATATTCAAATCAAAATCCATTTTAGGAGGCTAATCAAAACCTCAAAAATCATTCCTACTTGAATCCCTCAAAAACATCCTTCTGAACCAATGTTTTGAAAACAATTAATGAATTGGACATCTTTAAATTTATATTTGTCATCAATCACAGTCGTTCTTAATCAGTTTGTCAAAGCGCACCACGCCCCTGCACATGGAGTGAGTCAGTGGCAACAACATAAAAAAGTAGCAACAAACAAGAGAAAATCACTGAAAACAAAAACTTGGTGCCAAAAAGAAAAGCAACGTCAGTTATCTGGAATTATTTCAGCTACAAGAAGGATGATATTGAAACGTGTTCTGTGTGGACAGTGTCTTGCACAGCTTTATATATATATATATATATATATATATAATGTATGTGTGTGTGTATATTTATAAAAGCTGTGCACCTGTGTTTTATGTGTAAAATAATATGCAAAAAGAGATGACCATGTGACATGACATGACATGACATAACGTAAAACATAACATATAATATGTACTTTATACAAATCTTATAGTTCTGCAGTTTGGGCTTAAGCTTTAGTACTACTTATTCCTGCAACTGTATAAACACAAACAACATAAATACAATATGAAGCAACCAGACAATACAGTAGTGCATCAAAGACACAGAAGTAATAAATAAATAAATAAATAAATATAACAACAATAGGAGAGAAAGATGAGTAAAAAAAGATGTGTGAGATATTGCATTCTCCTGAGATAAAAACATATATGATAAATAAATACAGAAATGAGAAATAATCCTAAAACCCACAGGACTAGACACTATCAAACTGGGAAAACAAAGCTTATCTTTGCATTTTCTGCTTCTGTAACATCTCTCTGAAGGTATTTATTCATTTTCTGAAAGCAGAATGCATGATTTATCAGTCTGTTAATGACCAAATGAGCAGTTTATAGATTTCACTATGGGGTTTGGGAAAACCGAAGGAACTTTATCAACAGTTTACTGTTTCTTTCTCATAATGAACAAGTCAGGCATCAAAATCACTGTGAATTTCAGCTCTGTTTATATTTAATGCGCTAATATAGTTAACGGCTTGATATTACTGCACCGATCCTGCCAGTGCAGATCTGTTCACCCTCTGCTTCTCATTTAAACATCCCTGCAGGAATAAGCTGTTGTTTACTGAGCGGTTGTTATGGTTTTTGATTTTCTTTTCCCCACAAGGAAGGAAGGATGTGACTGTTTGGTGTGTATCAGCAGAGTTATTTTTAAATACAAAATTGTCAAGTAATTCCAATCAATCAAGCTGCGCCACCCCTCTGCACAGAGACCAGCCATGGAGTGATGGAGGATGAGATTATAAAGATGCCGTACAGGCCTCTGGGCATGGAGATCCATGAAGAGAGATGATTAAGGAAGAATGGATAGAAGAATGGGAAATACAGTGTGTGTGTGTGTGTGTCTGTACAGTATGTGTGTGTGTGTGTGTGTGTGTGTGTGTGTGTGTGTGTGTGTGCTTCATGTGGTAAAAGGAAGAAATTTGGGCCCTTGGAGAGAAACCCGGCCGAGCTTCTCCACAAACTAAATGTCTTAAATTCCACTCCATAAATGCTGAAGGGCAGATTAAAGGGATGATTACACAGGCAGCAGGGCACTCATTAAAATATACCACAGATAACAACGGCAGTGTCGCCATCCATATCCCCACTGCTGTATCATCATCAACCTATGTCTTAAATATAGTAAATGCGAACCTGGTGGGCTGTGAATATTATCTCATGTTGATAGTATTGTTCTTTTTTTCAAAGGACGTCAAAAGAAAAAAGTTGCAGCACCAGTACCGATATTAATACCTTTGCAATATTACACTTGTGCAGGTTTACTTTTCGTCTCGTCTGCATTTTAATACAAAGCAATACATAAAAGTCTATGTATAGAACAACTTTAGGCCTGAAACTAACCAGTATTTACACTGTTGATTAACCCATAAAGACCTAGTTCTACTTCTGTGGCACTTCCATAATAGTTTTTTTCTCTATATTTGACTTTTCTTAAGTGATTCATCATCATTTATTATATTATTATCCTCTGTATTTTGCGTTTTTCAGGTTAAACCATGTATTTGTCTATATTTAATTCAATGATAATGTAGATGTTCATAAAAGCTGAGGCTAAGTTGAAGGTTGTTCCATTAAAAACAAAGAAAACTGAAGAAGTGAGTTTTTCTGTAAAATATATCAGTAACTGAACATGAACCCAGTGTGTCCATCCACTGTTATTGATCCAACTCCATGGATTTTACTGCGGAATCAGTGTTATAGAAGATGGAAGCGTTTCCATGGTAACCTCGGAGCGTCTGGATGTCCAAATGGGTTATATATTATATCTGATGACCATGAAAAGACGACAAACTGTGTTTTACCCCAATTATTTACATGTATTCATTGGATTAGTGGATCAACAGGTATTAAACAGTTGAGATCAGTTAGTGGTTTTTGTCAACAGTGGATGTTTGGACCTTCATGGGTTAATGCGTTGATTATTTTTTCAATTAATCAATTAATTATGGCTTCTATAAAATGTCAGAAATTGTTTTCTGAAGTCCAAAATGAGATCTTGTTTGGTCTGCAACACAAAGATGTTCAATTCAGTTCTATTTGTTGCTAAATGATGACGCCATTGTGTGATGATGTCAATATGTAAAGCATTATGTAAAACACACAATGACGTTACTCAAATTAACAGCCATTTCAAAAAAAAATTATTTGAAATTTCTTTATGTAACATGTTTTCTAATCATGTTTTTATTTCTAAATATAAACACACCATATTTTTCATGATGAGAAATTTTGTTTTTAAGCCCAACACATCATAGGTTAGTTTTATTCATATTTATCTTGTTACATAGTAAACCCTAGAATCAAACTACACATGAAGAATTTTGAGTTCGCTAATATGATAACAGAAACAAGGGAAAAGTAGGGAAATTTGTTGCTTGGTACTTTTTTTAGGGGGAAAAGAAGTTGCTAAGGTGGTCTGAAAAGGTGCTAAATCTAGCAACAGTGCTAAGTTGGCATCAGTGGCTCAATTTCTGGTGACAGAAGGGCGACTTTTTGTGCATTTTGTCCAAAAAAAACCAAAAACAGAAAACAAAAACAACTCACCAACCAGTCGTCAATAATTAGAATCACTCAGTTAATTTAATGGTAAGCAGTGAAAGGGTTCATTCTTATAGTTGACCAGTCATGGCCAGAAAAACCCGAAACAGTCCCACATGCAATATTTCATTAAAGGGTCAAAACATGGTATTTGAAATCTCTCTGACAGGACATTTTTTAGACAATTTGATAAATTACTGTTGCTAAATGACCCACATTTTTAGTTTTAAATTCATTTTTGCTTTAGTTGGACCATATGGGATTATCCAAGACAAGGAGCTACTTTATACTGGAAAAAAATGTTGGAATGGCAATCAAAGTTAAACTAATTAAACTATCTGATGGGACATTACTTTGTTTTGACCTATAGCAGCTTTAGCTTTGATTACAGGACACATGTGATACTTTACGTCCCACAGTCCTTATGTAATGTCACAGTAAAAGTCACAACATTTTTTTTTTTTGCTCCCGGAGTTCCATTAGTTTTTCGCCAAGATTGCCTCTTGATCTGGATGGGAGAGTGTGACCACTGTGGTAAACCTTCATCTCCAAGCTTCTCTATGGGGTTCAGGTCTGGACTCTGTGGAGGCCAATCCATGTGTGAAAATGATGTCTCATGCTCCCTGAACAACTCTTTCACAAACCGGATGAGCTCAGTGATTCCTGATGATGTTCCGTCTAGTACGCTGATGGTTGTTTAAGAAATGAGAGGCCACTCGCTGCATCAGTTAAGGTTAAAGGTTAGAGAACATGTTGCAGCTGAAACATCTTAGTCACTACAGGAGCTATCTACAGCAGCGATCTGAGCTATTTACTGAGTTAACCCATAAGGACCCAGTGCTTCTTTCTATCTATTTAATCATTCTTAACTGATTTATTACCATTTATTAAAATATTATCCTCTATATTTTGTGGGGGATTTTCAGTGTAAAGCATGTATTTTCCTATATTTAATTATTTGATCATGTAGATGTTCATAAAGATCTCATATTAACATTGTGTTTTATTATATCAGAAACAAAAAAACTGAAGACAAAGTGTCCTTTTCAACAAAATATATCTTTATGTGAACATAAAACAAGCGTCTCCATTCACTGTCATTGATCAAACTTCATTGGTTTTACTGGTGAATTAATGTTGTAGAAGATGACGGTGTTTCCATGGTAACTACAGAGCCTCTAAACGTCCAAATGGGTCGTATCTGATGACCATAGAAAGATGAATAATTGTATTTTACACCAATTATTTAACCCAGAAAGACCAAAACACCCACTGATGACCAAACGGATCTACTAATCTAAACTGTTTAATACCTGTTGATCCACTAATCCTGTTAATACATGTAAATAATTGGTGTAAAATGCAGTGTGTCGTCTTTTCATGGTCATCAGATATGGCCCATTCGGACATTCAGAGGCTCTGTAGTTACCGTGGAAACACTGCCATCTTCTGCAACATTGATTCGCCAGTAAAACCCATGGAGTTGGATCAATGACAGTGGATGGAGACACTTAGGTTACCTTCAGTTAGTGATAGATTTCCTGCAAAAGTCCCCTTTTCATCAGTTTTTTTTTTTTGTTTCTGACAATAAAACACAACTTTAATCTGAGCTTTTTATAAACATCTACATGATCAGAAAATTTAATATGGGAAAATACCTGATTTTCACCCAAAAACAAAGGATAATATTATAATAAATGATCACAAAACACTTAAGACAGGTTGAATAAAGAGAAAAATTAATTTGGGAACTGCCACAGAAGTAACACTGAGTCTTTATGGGTTAAATGTATTGATTGGACAGCGGATCAAAAGGTATCAGACAGTTTAGATCAGCAAATGGTTTTGGTCACCAGTGGCTCTTTGGATCTTTATGGGTTAAATCTAGGTGAGGACTTTTTTGGTGGATTTTTGTTTTTTTGTTTTTTTGGCCAGGCTGTGTATTTTGTCAGTGAAGAAAAATGGTGGGTGATTAATTTCCTGATATCAACCCTTGAAGAGAAACACTCACAAACTGAAATGGGCTATTGTTGGCCTTATTAGAAATTTGATAACTGCTGATCATGACTGAACTGATCATTTATGTTATTAAATACCTGCATAAATTAGTGATTAGATCTATATCACTAAGTGTAACATCATACCTGCCTTAAATTTGTGCTCGTTAAAATGAGTCAGACACTGACTTTGACTTATTTTGGATTAAAATGGAAGCAAATAGTGGGAGAATTTGTCCCTAAATCAACATCTGTAAAGGGTTTTGTCTCTCAGGTCAGATGAGTAGATTGGTAGAACTAGGTTTTACTCATTCCTTGCCAGTTGAGGAAGAGATGATTCCTAGGCTATACTCTGTGATGTGCTGTTCCTTATGGTCAGAGTGATTTACTCCGCACTTACAGCGTCAAACATCATTGCAATATAAATGTTCATATAATTATATAGGTGTTGTAGGAATGATAAAAGGGGGAATGACAAGGAAATTGCAGGAATGTTCAATTTTTCCTTTTAACATGCCACCAATGGAGATAAGTGTGACTGAAAGAGATGGGCCATACACATGTGAGAAGTAAAGATAGGTTAAGTTGGTCATTTATGTAACAACTGACCTTTCATCTTATTGGTCTAGTGCTTGTCAAATGCTTATACACACTTCTACACACTTCTATACTTGCCAGACAGCATGTAAAAATATACTTACTTTAACCTCAAGTCAGTGATTTCTGTGTTTTCCTCCAAATTGTGTCCAGAGTCCAAGAAATCTTCCATGACCGTGAACATTAAACTCATCAGTAAATGTAACTCATGAAGACCCAAACAACCACCATCAAACAAAAGCATCTACTGATCTAAACAGTTTAATACCTGTCGATCCATTAATCCTGTCAATACATGCAAATAATTGGTATAAAATACAGTTTGTCGTCTTTTCATGGTCATCAGATATGACCCATTTGGATGTTCACAGGCTCTGCAGTTACCATGGAAACACAGTCATCTTCTACAACATTGATTCACCAGTAAAACCCATGGAGTTGGATCAATGACAGTG
>JAQQZY010000023.1:4395080-4407085 GCA_030068375.1 Ostorhinchus rueppellii
GATTAGCTGATTAACCTATCAGTGCATGTCTTTGGATTGTGGGAGGAAACCGGAGTACCCGGAGAAAACCCACACAGTCACGGGGAGAACATGCAAACTCCACACAGAAAGGTCCCAAGGTCCCGCCCGGGAATCGAACCCGGCTCCTTCTTGTTGTGAGGCACGAGTGCTAACCACTGCACCACCGTGTCAACTGAAATCTTTATTATTATTATTATTAATATCACTATTAAACAGTTGTTTAATACAGGGATCACCAATCCTGGTCCTCGAGGGCCATCCTGCATGTTTTAGACCTGTCCCTCTTCCAACACATCTGATTCAAATGATCAGCCTATCATTGAGCTCTGCAGAAGCCTGATAATGACAGTCAAGAGGGAAACTTCTAAAACCTGCAGGATACCAGCCCCCGAGGACCAGGATTGGTGACCCCTGCTTTAATAAGAACAGCAATTTATAGCGTAACAGATAACAACTGGTGCCAGGCACAACAAACCCCGCCCCCTCACTTATTGTTGCTTATTCTGGCATGGATCCAGCTGATGTCATCATGTCTATGTATGTGCTGATGTCAGCATATCAGCTGCCTCCATATAAGCACCAAGTTTGAAGTAAATTAAAAAAAAAAAACAAGATGTATTTATAGACATGAAATTTCATCCATTATAAGTAAATGAGAGAAGTCAAAAGATTTTTAAAAAAATCATAAAGAATGTTAATTTTGACCTACTTTTCCTCAAATATAACCATATCTATTCTGGGTGACTGGCAATCTATAACCCCAATTTGGTGTGAATTCAACCAATAGTTTTACCGCTACAGACATGTGAAGTTTTGCCCATTATAAGTAAATCAGAAAAAACAGATTTAAGAAATTCATTAAAAAAATTTGAACTTTGACCTACTGTTCTTATCAGATCTATTCTGGGTCACTGGCAATCTATAAACCCAATTTGGTAAGAATTGAAGCAATAGTTTCACTGCTAGAGTGTTAACAAACAAAGAAACAAACAAACCAAATAACTATAAACCTTATCAATATTTAAAAATTTAATAATAGAGTAGTTATTTAAAGTCCATCAGGGAGCTACGTATGACCAATTACAAAGAAAATATATGTAACTTAGTGTATCTACAAATGTAAATACAGATTTAAGCTGCTTTAGAAGCTGAAGAATGTGTGAAATCAGAGCTTGCACGTGAAATAATGATGCAATTTTAGCCAACGATTAATATAAATGTTCAAATAATTGCAAGTGATGATACGTCATTTCTAGGGATTTAGTCCTGCTCCGATCCTAACAATAGTTAATTAGAGAAGAAGAGCACTATATTGGCATTGAACACATTTCCCTTTGCATTGGCTTCTCTAATTTAATGTGATAAATAGCTGATGAAGCAAATGTATTTGGTCTGACACTGAAAGAATGAACTAGATAAGCCCTGGCTTCTTTCTGTTCCTTCTCAAACTGTGTTCATGAGTTGATTCATATGTTCACTTATGATACATTTATTGTATTTTCTTACTTTTTCTGTGATTAATGACCACTGATGGGCACATATGTAACTGACTTCTTAATTGTATTGCTTTTTATTTTAAGTTGTTTTTTTTTTCTTTTTTACTGTAAAGTTTGAGACAAATAAATAAATACGTGGAAATTGCACATGACAGATTTGACTTAAATATAATAAATAATTGCTAACAGATAGTGATAGAGGTGAAGAACCTTAAACGGACTTGTGGACACAAAAGATGGCATCAGAGCACCAGTTACATCTAAAATACTGATGCTTATGTGGATATATATAACACTTCTGTCAGTGTCTTCTGGCTGTTTTTGTACAGGTGGATGGAGACGGTTGATAATGATAATATGTAAATATTTTGACAGGCTTGGGTGAAATGTGTTGTCAGGAAGGAAGTTATGTCCTGACCCTGGCTGCTGCTGCCAGATGATGTTGAGACAAGGCCATTTACAGATATGATGTAGTACACTCATACTCTGCTTTATTTATTCCGTCATTGTGCTTTAGCCTTGCTCCTGTCTCTTCAGCATTCCCACTACCACTGTTGCATCTGAATGCTTGACCATCATATTAATATCTGAGCACTCTTATGTGCTGAAGAATATATGAAGAATATAGATGAGTCGCAGTTCCAGCACTTCATCACCAATTGTCAGTGACAAGTTTCTGCTGGTTTCCTGCAAAGACACACGTGCAGCGGTGCTATCAGCTCCTAGAGACTCCACACGATAACACACCCCTAAAATCCTCATCTGTAGCTATGTTTTATGTGTCATAGACATAATAGGTGCGCAGACATTTATCTTTAGACACAGAATTTGCTATTGATCCAAAAGAAGGATCTCATTGTTGCCTTCATATTGAGCAGATGTGTCTAAATGTAAAGAATTCCACTAAAGTGAGTATCAAACTCTTTCTTGGGCCATATTAGACATGTGAAGGAAACAAATCTTTAGTTTTGCAGCAGCAGAGATGTATAAAGTCCTGGAGTAGATGAGTGGAGTAGAAGTACAAGTGCTTTATCAAAAAACTGACTTGAGTAAAAGTTGAAGTGTTCTTTACACATCATACTTAAGTGAAAGTACTAAAGCATTCACATTTTTTTGTACTTAAATATTGCAAGTAGAAGTATGTAAAATATTACTACTCAAGTACTGAAAGTAAAAGTCAAATGTAAAGTACTGTGTAACTAAAAGAAATCAGTCACAAGTGTCAATATCTTTCTATATTTAATATTAAGGCACAACTTGTTTGTGTGAAGCAGCAGTACAAGGAAATACAAGTCCACATACAAGCGTTTATGAAAGAACTCAAACCTGTCAAAGGCCGATGGGATCATGTGCTCTTCTATAAACTGCTTGATGGCTTGAATCATCCAATGATGAGCCAGCTTCATCAGACCTGGTGACAGAGCATCTATGGCTCTGGCATTGATAGGCTATGGGTTTGGTCTGATCAGAACATTTATATAACTGGAACGAGGAACAATTCAGAACATGATCAGAGTAAAAATATTAAATTCATCAAAAATATGTAGTGGAATCAACGTGGAAATAGGACAAAAAAATAACACTCCAAAAAAGTACAGCTACTGCATTTCAGTACTTAAGTACAGCACTTAAGTGGTTCCACTTTGTTACTATACATCTCTGTGCAGCAGTGGTGGCTATGTCTCAGCAGAGTTTTGTGGTGGATGCTTAAGGGTTCCCTACAAATCAAATGGCATCATCATTTGAAGGATAATTATGAATAATCATAATACATAACTCAAATGAAATGAGTGAATATGAAATTATTCAGCAAGAGTGAGTGTTTAATAATAAAAACATGGTGCTTTTCATTGGCAAGAACAGCTGATCACTGCTGCGTTGGTTATTATTTCCTTTTATTGTCAGAATTAATAATCCTAATTACTGAGTAAGTGCAGGTCATTTCCAGTGCAGTGACTCATTTTTAAGCACCACAAGACAGTTTAGTCTTTTTTTTTTTTTTTTTTACACCCTTCCACTGTATAAAACTGCCCAAAACTGCACAAGGGAAAGTCAAAGCTGACCTTCACCTGGCAAATCCATAAATGGCAAAGGTTATAGATTTGTGATTAAAATAAACTGTTAACAGACCCAACCACCACAGGGCGCCCGCAAGTTTAACAAATCGTAAATTCAGGATTTTTTAGACGATAAGAGGAATCCAAATCTTAATTCAAGGCCAGGAGAAGCTCAGATTTTATTGTTGGCGTAATTCCAAATACCGTTTGGAGGTCGTCCACTGGAGTTACAAGAGTTATGGTGTTAATGCAGCCCGGGGCACATTGGTGTTAAAACAGAATAATATTTAGTGAATACTGAGGGTGGCTTTTTATGGCAGCTTTACTTTTGATTTGGAATGTGAATCTTCTGCTTTTACACCCACAGTTCCTAATTAGATTGTTTTCTTAGGACAGGCGACACATTTGTTATTTTCACACTACATGCGCCGTTCCCAAGACAGATCTCACTCAACATAAACTCAATTATATTACATTAGAATAACTTTTACAAAAACAGCACATAACTCTTAGAAGCAGCTACTTCCAATGTGAGAAGATGCCGCATCGTGACTAACGATTTGTGTGTATCCAACTCCAATCAGTTTGCATTTGTGCTTAGTTGGTAGCTTCATTTAAGTGTGATTCATAAAAGTTATATTAAAAAAACAAATTTAAAAGTGAGACTATAGTTTGTAGAAACATTAAGACTTGTCTAAAATCAGTCAAAATTGTGTAGAAAAGTCAGATTACTGGAGGTTAGACTTTTTAATACATATGTCGGGCTTACACTATCCTCTGTAGACTGTATATAGAGTAGAAGACTGTGACACTGAGATCAAAATAAGGCCAGCATTCCCAAATGAACGGCACAGAAGTTGTAGTTTAGTCTGTAAAGGTGTGCTTGTGCACTACATCCGCTATATTTTCCTGAAAGTTGTGCTTGTCTCAGCTCTCATTTATCTATATGTCACTGCTGAAAACTCTTTGTTGAACACTTTGTAGTACACAAGGAAAAAATCTTGAGGTCTGGCACTGACTTGTTTGTGCTTGCATTACTTTTGCTTCTTTGTGCACAGCAGAAGCTCCAGATCTGATCAGGGATTGTCTATTTATCCTATCTATATCCAGCTATAACATCTTCTGTGCTGATAATAATGCACTATTCAAGATCAGAAAGTTTATTATTTCACAAATGCATCAGGATAAACTACTATCAGAGACTGTGGTATGTCTATGTTTGCATTCCACAAAAATGTAATTTATGTCGGTACACTTGAATAGTGTTAGTGTTTGTTGTGAAGTGGTAAAAGAATGTTTACAAAGTGTTTATATGGTAATTTTGCACTAATGAAGTATATTGGCATATTAATTGGGATTGACTGGTGATTAGAGAAGGTTAATTAATTATCAACATGTGTTATGGGTTATTGTCCTCGATGTCTAGACATTCATTGAGGTCACCTATCCTTACTGTCCAAGCCAGCAGTGTAGTTTCACAAGAGATCTACATCTGGGAGGATGTTCTTTAATGTTCCATGTCTTTATATTAGTTATGAGATCGTGTGGACCCCCTCTGGGGTTGTATCAGTGCCTTGTCAGGCATCTGTTTTAGCTGCTTGTTGGACCAGTTTGTGGCCAGCATTAGGCTTTCATTATAGCTCTCCCAGTGCACGCACACCTTGTAAGATGGGACTTAATTAAGTTTATGCTTTCCCTGGCAGACCCAGGGGCTGGCTGCTTGCTTCTGCTGCTGATTGTTGATTTATGTTGAGTCCTCAAGGACAATCTGCTTCCTCTGCCACAGAGTAGGGCACAAAACAAATGCTAGTTCACTGCCAGCTGTTTGGGGATCATATCTCCCAAATACCGACTCAATGTTCCATTTCTAGCTTGTAGTTGAGTTTTCTTTTTTACCTCATTTCAAGGGAGGTGACGTTACACTTGATCCACCGGTTGCATTTGAGCATTAATTATATGTCTTTTCTCCTTCAAGTGCTCCTTAAAGACACTTGGCAAGCTACTGCTCTTGATAGTTCCTGGTTCTATTTATGCATTCTTATGATCTCACAGAGCTGAGACAAGTGTGCGGCAGATAAGAACAATCTGTGTGTCGGTTGAAGTTGTTGCATTCCTGCCGCTCATCACCTGAACCTGGAGGCCATACCTCTTAAGAGAAATGCTGCCTAATCCCAACCACGGTTTGACTTTCACACAGTAGACACTTTGGTGTCAATATCTGGGAAATATGAATGCAATGCGGCAAAAACATGTAGTGTTGCTTTAATCAACAGAAAACGTCACAAACGTCTCCATTCATGTTCAGCTTGCAGTAAGTTCAGGTACTATACAGCGTTTCTTTGTACCTTTTCCTTCTGCCTTTGTGGGAGCAGAACATTAATCTGTGAAATGTTTCTTTATGTAATAAGGATTGATTTGTCTGTTTTTGTGAATGTGCTGTCTTTGCCCTATATCTGTTCAGCTTCAGCATTTCCACAAGAGGACCTGCTTCTCGTTCATTATAAAGAAAAAGACATTTGTCTGTGCTGGGCTCCTCTTTGATGTGCACTTCCCTTGCTGTCAGCCACAATAAATGAGATTCATCTGAGAAGCTGGGCAAGACAAATAAATCCAATAAGGTTTTGTCACTCAGTCTGTGTGTCCTTTAGTGACATCCTCTCCTCCTCCTCTCTCCCCCTTCGCTCTCTCTCACTCTTTGTATTTCTCAATCTCACTCTCTTCGCTTCATATCTGTTTCTTTTTATACACTCTATGCCACTCCCTAGTGAAGCATAGCAATTGTTTACCTTTTCAGCTGGAAAACTGGTGCTCGGTTTAATAAACAAATGTACCCCTCCCTGCCCTACTACTTCAGGGAGTCTTAAAGCAAACCCTACTACTTAGCATTTTTGTCTGTTTTGAAATGTTCTGCTGTTTGTGTGGCTCGAAAGCCCAAATGAGTGGCAGAGTAGCAGGATAAGGTCTGCCAGACACCTCATATAGAAAAACAACAGCACATCCATCAGCTTACCCCGGTTCCTCCTGCTCTGAAGCCTGGCAGACTGTAAGCTCCTAACAGGTTGTGCATGTGCCACACGATCTTGGACATGGCTACAAAGGATGGCTGTTGGCTTTAAATGTGCATCATGCATGTATTCAACAGTTGCATGCACATGCTATGCTCAAGCACAACCTTGGCATGACTTCACGGAGCAGGAACAGACCTGTAGATGAACTGAGAAGACACAGCAGCGGGGAGGCAGTTGGGCCTTTGCCCAGAAGAGTCTTTGTTTATGTCACAGGGTCACGTGTGCAACTCGTTCTTGCGCAAAAAGACTCATAGGGAGCGAGTATAGTATGACAAGTTACAAGTGTCCTTGTTCCAACTTTGAGCCTTTCTGTGATTAAACTGTGTTTTTGATACTAATTAGATGTGCAGATGATAACGCAGCTGTGAAAAGAGCAGGACTCTGTTAGCTGGTGCAGCTGAGAGATGAACTGAGAAGGGTTTGTCTAAAATACAGTCCATCAGTTTAGTGGAAACTGATTTGAAGGACTCTGTCAGCCAGATTGTCCCCCCAGTGGAGAGGGTGTAACAGCTATTTTTCAGCTGTCTGATTGTACTGGTGTTTGGTGTGAACCCACTCACTACTAAGACTACTAAGGAAGTATCCACTTCATTCATAGATTCACTCATCCATCCATTCACTCATCCATCCATTCATTCATTCATTTTCCAAACTGCTTACTCCTCCAGAGGCTTGTGGGTGTGCTGGAGCCTATCCCTACCACCGACACTCTGGAAATGTTGCCAGTTCATTGCAGGGGTATCCTTATTGATATTTTGTAAAGGCCTTTTTTTTTCAGGCTCACTCACCTGTGACTAATTGTTACTGGTTTTATAAAACTCCATAAACAGGTCATTACAATTTGTTAAGTGTCTAATAATACTGGAGTATTGTTTTTCCTTAAAATACTGGCAGAAACACATTGGCATGTTGGAGATTTTCTATTATGGTTATGAATCAAATACAGGTCTAATTCATTATGTTATAATTAAAAAGCACTTCAGTCATCGGTGTGTTTTCAGCACCACATGTTATTTCAAAAATCACATTTGTTTGAAAATGATCAGCGCTAATGCAGACGATTACACACGATACAGGAGGCATTAACAGTGAGCAAAGGCGGGATGTTGTGTGATCGCTGGAAGCTTTGTGAAATTTGGTGTAATGAGTCTAAGAAGTGTTTCTTTGAGTTATAAAAAAAACACTGCAGGCTGTAATGATTAGAATTCTAAATGATCTGAATTGGAAACAGAGAGTTCTTCAAGCATGTGTGCACAGGAAAACTACATTGATTTCGTGATTAAGTGCAAGTGTAGAATGAGGATTTAGTTTTCCTCCCCTGGCTCAGCAGATAAAACAGATGCACATGGAATCTCAGAAGAGCTGTGAGAAACTTTCGCATATATGAAGAGACACAACACCCACAGAATTAGGATCTATTAATCAGAATGAATAAATATGTAACAGGAGCTGCTGACGTGCAGCCTGCTGCCTGTCTGGCTAACACGGCTGGTATCCTGCAGTTACCCCCCCCAAAGAAAAGATATAACTTTTTCAATGAACTAAGCTCTGAGCAGCAGGAATATGTGCTGCCGCTCCCTGTTATCTGTCTCCCCCACTTCTTTCTGCCCATTTCTGTGCCTGCTCGCCCCCATTTTTCCCTCTGTATTTATGCTCAAACATGCTCAGTCATACTTCGACTCAGCATCATTGACAATAAAATAGTTAGATGTTCTTTGGTATTACAAGAAACGGATTATGTTGATGTTTAGGAGCCGAGCAGAGGATGGGTTTCATGAATCTTAATAGTGGTTTTAAGTGACGTCGCTGCTACACATCATGCTCCCTTTTACCATTCTTCAGCCAGTCTCTTGAGTATTTTACAAATCCAAGTCATCCATTTCCATTCTTTTCCATACATGAAAAATCATACAGTAGAATCTTGCTTTACATTCCAACTAAACCTCTATACCTAATAGTATTTCTATACATTTGGGCTCTATTCTGGTGGTTTATAGATGTACCTTATTGCTGTTGCTATTGATCGAAACCCTTTAAGGTAGAGGTACACTGATATAGGATTTTTAAAGTATGATAAAGTATGATAATATAATCTAATGTAGGAAAAATCCAGTAGCCGTTTGTAGTTCATCTATACATTTTGGAACTGCCAACTGTTATTTCTGTTGAGATGCCTAATATCAGAGCCAAGTTCAACAGAAATAGATAATTTGTAAAGCATTTCATCCTTGCAGATTAATTAGCTAAACTGATTAATTGGCCTGCCTCTAATTTGATGCACGACTGATTATGTATTTGGCATTGATAGCTTGTTGATTTCTGATTACATTAGTACTGGCTCTTGGTTTTGGATGATAGTGCTATTTGTATTTTTGGATATTTTGGTCTTCTCAAAACCTAAATTGAATTTCCCACTCGGAGGATCAATAAAGTATATCTTATATAATTGATCTAACCCAATAATTAAAATGAGCTGAGTGTTATTTGTAGCTGCAGTTGTTGAAAATAATTTATAGTCAAAAATCTAAAACAGACTGACAGAAAGTACGAACAGCTCTTTTAACCGCTCTGGTAGATCGTCATCCACCGGTTTCACTTTTCAGAAATAAACTGTATGACCCATTTTCACATCCTCAGATCTAAGCTTAGCCAGATCAAATGAATTGAACGGAGCTTCGGTATGTGATGATCAGGGTTCATACCAAGCTCCGTTGCAGCCCTTCCCTCAGGCTACAGTGTGCAGATGATGCTTCTGTAGACGCCAGTGACCTTTCTGCCCCTAATGTGCTAGTTGTCCAGACAGATAACAGTCATTCGACATCACATTCATCTGTTGTTGCAGCAATACCGATGCAACGTGGAGAGGGCCAGGGAGAGGTCGCAACTGTGTAATAATAAATATTAGATATGGCTTTAATTGCTGGCATTGGTCAGGGCAGTATTAACATGGTTAGAGATGGAGTCATAAAGCAGATTCTGTGCTTCTTCTATACACCAGCCAATAAGGACTCGGTCCCTCGGGTGAGCTGAAGAACACTCTTTCTGAGCCTCAGGGCTTTTTTGTGTTGAGGACTCTGAAACCTGTGTTACTGAAAACACTATTATCTTCCCTCTGCCTTTTGTGTCTGAGAAACATAGAAACATATAAGCCTGGCTTTCCATGTAAATCACAGAGGATTACATCCAAAGTGACATGGGGATGATCAATATGGCTGTGTTGTCCTCCTCCCAACTATCTCACAACATGGCTCATCACTTCATACTCTCCAGAAAAAAACTGACCTACTTAAAGTTGACGCACTCTGTATTCTCTCACTCTTTCTGTGAGGAAATAGGGGAATCTGGGGGTGGGCAACTGCAGAGCTCATCTTCCATGCGTTTGTGTTTCATATGCAGTCTCAAACTTATAACTGCCACATATTTTTTTAATGCGCATACTCCAAAGGAAATGATTCACTGTTAAAAGTATTTGGTTTCCTTAACCCTCTAGATGCACTGCCTTACTTTTTTTTTTTTTTTACATCCACTGTGCTTCTGTTTCACTAAACTCACCTTGAAAATGTGCCAAGAGACCTTGTTTTTCTCTCAAAAATGGAGACAACAGCAAATGCAGTTCTCCATATGGTTAACTAGTGTCGGTCATTGTTTCATCACATTCACCAGATTGGCAGGATTTCACCTTGATGGGCAACTGCTGAGTAGAAATTGCAGCAGGCAGGTGACGGAGGCCCCATTAGGCTTCAATGCTCCTTGACAGCCAAGACAGAACACAGTGTGAAGGATAGTAAAGTCATTCAGGAGACAAGACAATAACTTGTCATTACAGAGCAGATACTACACCACCAAAAGAAAACAAGTCTAACCCTGTGTCATACAAATTATATTCATATACTATTAAATTATGACAGAAAACACATTTGTGATAAGCGTCACCCTTCAAAATTATTTTTTTATTTCAACAAAATACAGCGGTAAAAATGTTGAACCTGAATATAAGGAAAAAATAACTGCGAAAGCATAACAAAAGTGACTCACCATGTATAATATTTCAACCAAAGCACAATGTTTTTTAGAACCAAAATCAGTTTTATTATAGAGAATGTAAACTTTCATGCCTGGTCACAAAAACCTGAATTTTGTACATCTGCAATTCAGCCCATATCGCTTTCCCTGGGAAAAAAAAAAAAACAACTAAGTTGCACCTTCTTTTAGTAAGAAAGTATATTTCCTCACAAAAAAGGTGCCAATAACATTTATAACAAAACAGGAATGCAGCTTTATGCGCATTTCAAAGCTTCAGTGGATTTACAGTTTAATTGTATATTAACATAATGTCTCTGAGACTGGGTGAGTACATGTGCTCACATTATACACACAGACATTCATCACTCCAGTATATCCTATTTTTTTTATGGCAGATGGAATGAGTATCAGTATCTCCATAGACATCTGCTATAGGGAGTAAAGACCATGCACTGTGTGAGATTCTACCGCATCCTCTGGCTGTGATGAATCAGATGGTGAAGAATGTGTTGGTCAACTAAGAGACAACAGGGTTTAACCCTGCACTGCAGCACAAACACCACAGGGACTGTGAGCCATCCATCTACTTTATATTGCAACCTTCATGGCTGGGAGGTGAAACCAGCACAGAAACCCTCTAATGATTGGTTCATACGGCTTTCTCTATTTTATACAGGTTTGGATTTCCCCAGCTCTAAGATGGCTGAGAGTTTTTCAGTATATGTTCGGGAAACACCGAGATCACATAGAAAACATTTCACTGTTATTCCTTTATATTCCGGCTGTGTATGTTCATCACTGAGGCTGATGCACCTCAATGCTCTGCCAACAATCAAGTGAATTAAAGATGTAAGTAACTGTACATGACAGGATTCACCGCTGTGGACCACTATGATGATGCAACATAATTTGACAATATTTCAGTCAATACAATGACATTTAACGTGATGCAATGCAATGCAAAACAATACAACAAGTGGGTCGTCCAGTCACTGAAGGGTTGGCGGTTTGAATCCCACTCTGTCCTAGTCAGTCTGTTGTGGCCTTGGGCAAGACACTTCACCCTTTTTTCCTTCAGTGCCACTCACACTGGTGTATGAATGCGTATGAATGTTTGGTGGTGGTCAGAGGGGCCGTAGGCGCAAAATAGCAGCCATGCTTCCGTCAGTGTGCCCCAGGGCAGCTGTGGCTACAGATGTAGTTTACCACCACCAGATGGAGAATGTGAGCATGAATGAATAAAGGATCAATAATGTAAAGTGTGTGACTTGAAAAGCGCTATAAAAATCTAATCCATTATTATTATTATTATTATTATTATTATTATTATTATTATTATT
>JAQQZY010000023.1:4414300-4430480 GCA_030068375.1 Ostorhinchus rueppellii
CTCTCTCTCTCTCTCTCTCTCTCTCTCTCTCTCTCTCTCTATATATATATATATATATATATATATATATATATATTTCTTTCTCCCACTCTCACCTTTTTTTGACCCCTTGCTTTTTCTTCCTTCTCAGCACGTTAGACTCCCCATCTCTCCTCCTATGTAACTGTAACATTTCTGCTTCAATGTAGCTAACATGATGCATGCCGTTATAAAATTAGACAAGTGCTGATGTATCTATCCTCAGAAGTAAAGGTTTTATTTGACCTGATACAAATTATGCATGTTCAGCAGCAAAGTGGAGGGCTTGTCTTTATTGCCTCTACATCTGTATTCTACATTTGCACTGATGTTTGCCTTTCAGCTGTAATGGCTTGCACAAGGTTAGGAAAAAATGCATACGTAATACCCCGCTCAATCTTGAATCCTTGTCATTCTGACGATTCCTCGCAAATGTTCCATTATTTACATCTAATGAGGTCTCTTTCTGATGTTTTTTTTTTCCCCCTCTTTTCTCTTACTGACAGATTTTCCCGTTACTGAGATCATCTTGTCTTGCCTTTGCCTTCTTTCCCCTCATAGTTCTGTGGAGCTATCATGGCTGAGCTGAATGCCTTACTACCCTTGGCAGCTGCCTGCAGGGACAGCTATCTCCTGGAGGTGCGATCAAGCTTTGTGGAGGCATGTGGCAGGGCAGCTTTTGCCATGCTGGGCCGTTTACAGGAGAGAGCCCTGGAGGTTCCATCTTCTGCACCCCTGAAGAACCTGCCTGCTCTGCTGGCCAGTTGCATTTATGTGTGCCAACGACTGGAGCACTACCACGCCAGGCTGAAGGATTCAAATATTCCTGCAAGTAAAGTGTAAGAAACGATACATACATGTTATTCACTGGAGAGTTTTAGAATCTCAGAGGGGCATTTAGACCTTTTTCAGCACATGCAATTGGACAAGAGGAACAAAATATGTCCAAAAACTTACCACTCAAAAAGATGCATCTTACAATGTTAATTTATTAAAATCATTGGCAAAATAACATCTGTGCAGAGTTAGATACTTAAAGTGTTTTCTCCTGTTCATCTTCTAAATGGAGGGGCAGGATTTATGATGAAACAAGAAGTAAATCTGAACCTGGTATACATCTTTTACAAGTCCACCGTGGAAACCCAAATCTACTTGTGCACAGAGATTGAAAGCAGACCATAAGAAAGCAGGAAACATGTAGTACCACTAGATAAATTAACATTCACACATGTGGAGTTTGCACATTTTTCATTGAGAGTGGAAGAGATGTTATAAAGTTTTTTTTAATTGAAGTTGAAATGTTTGTGGAAAAGCCATATTAGACTCAAATTATTATTCAAAGCTGAGTATGTTTTATTATGTCTTAGAAGGCGACTTGTGCATGAATCATAAAATCATTAAACCAGTGGAATGGAGGAGAGATGGAGTGGATCAAAGAGATTGCAGATTCCAAAATGTGTGTCTTGTGACAGAAAAAATCTGATTTAGGATCCTGATTAGAGGACCAGAGAGGAAAAAATAGTAAAAATGACTGGCAGGCGGTAATGACACCCATATTGTGTCTACATTTGGTGGCTTTTTTATGCCTCATAATCTGCCCCGTTAACCTCTGCTCCCTACAGATCCCCTGTAAAGGCATCCCAGGTGCCTCCAGTGCTCCTGTTGTTCCACCTCTGGCCCTGTGCACCCCCTCCCCCCTCCACCTGCACTTGCACCATGCCTCCTCTGGTCATAAAGTACTTCCCTTTCTCCTCTTCATCCAGTTCCCCTGGTTTTAAGCCTCTTGCACCCCTGTTAAACTCTTACCTCCCTCTGGAAAGTGTCAACTCAGGCAGATTTAAAGGATATAAAATGTCACACTCAACTTTTAGAATAAATCAGCTGTCCCTTCATCGAATCACTTTATCTCATCTATGTTTGAAACCTCCTCGAACATACAGTACTTACTTATGCATCTGGATAACAATACTGAACCCTATTAGACTCTTGACCTCAGTGGCCTCTGTCTTTATTCTAAAAATGTGATGTATTATAGATGGTGTATTTTCTACCATCACCTTTCATTAATCCCAAGGTTTTGTTTCCATCCAATATGCTTAGACCCCTGACCCTGCTGCCTATTCAAAAGTACCAAGATGCAACGGAGGCTTTGAGAGAACAGTTGACCAGCTACTATGTCCAGGTTTGCTCCACTTGCATTCTGCAGGACGCAGAGAGCCACCACTGGGCGGACCTCCAACCTTTCTATGAGGTAAATGTCACACTCTTCATCACATCACAGCACATCTGAGGCAGCAGCAAAATACATCCATACACACATGAATAGACATATAAAAGTTACATGACAATACATTTTAAAATCATAAAATACCAACAAATCCTTTAATAAATCACCAATATAAATGAATCAGGCAAAACATGCAATCTGAAATGCCCCCCTTCATGTCATTTAACATTGTGTTGAACATATCTAATACCTTTCAGGCCATTTTGCAGTTCCAAGCAAAAGGAACAGCACCTAAATGCTCTTCTTCCTTGTTCCTAACTGCTTAAGCAGTAAGTGAGAGGAAGTTCCTGGACTGACTACTTCTCATACTTTCTGATTGACACAGATATGATAAGCAATGAGGAGAACTTAGAGATAATTCTGTTTCCTGGATGATTATTATCATACACTTAAAGTTTCTATCGTTGATCATAGCAGCAGAAAGTCTCTGAGTATTTCTTATTTATCCCTCAAATCAAAAGGGACAGTAACGCGTAAAATAACTCTAGAATGCTCTGATCCTAATTTGATTTCTTTCATTATAAAAAGTGAAAATTCGTGTGCCACGTGCAGGCATACTCTGTAGATTTTTAAGGAACTGTATTCTCAGGAGCTTCCTCACTTCTTCTTTTTCATTCCCACAATACACCTTTACCTCCCACTCTCCCTCTTCTAACCAAGCCTTCTACTCTGAGCTCCCTGAGAACATCTGTGGCTTCCATGCTGCCCCGGGGGCTCCAGGGATTCAGCTGTCTGAAGTCTGTAGTCTACACTGGGACTGTCTGGAAACAGCATAGGGCCCCTGGAACTCCCCTACCTTTATGCCCTTAAACCAATCTAAACCTCCCCTCTCTTTCATACTTTACCCCGCTTTTGCCTTTTTTCCCCCTTTGTTCCTCTCTCTCTTACTGGGTCAATGGTGTCAGACAGACCTGCTGTGCGCAGGTGTGTGCTTTTGTTCAAGCATGCCTGTGTGCATCTGTACAGATGAATGCATGTGGGTGTGTAGCAGCAACCCCATGATGTGTGTTTCATTCGGTATGTGTATGTATGCATCTGAATATTTGATGTCTGTTGTATGTGTGGCAGTATTCATCAGAGTTTCCTCTCCTACATCCCAAGCACTGTGTCTTGGCTGTTATACAGTTCAGCATAGCCCCAGAAAGATCTTTTTCCAGCTTACATTGTTTTCATTCTTTATGTTATTTTACACAGATATTGACATATAAATAGTTGTTGGCAGAGAAACATTTAATATACTGTAATAACAACATATGAGGTCAGTGGAGGCAATCAAAGGAAGTTTATAAGATGACCTTGGCTACATTCCTTGTCTTGGATTTGGCCTTCAGAGTGTTCTGTGCCAAAATGCTAAATTTCATTTCTAAAAAGGGTCTTATGTGTTTCCAAGTTTATTACACCCTCAGTTCCCCATCCCAGATCAGACTACACTGTTGCCAGGCCATCATCCCTACTGGGAATTTTTTCATACTTGACCTGGCTGGTTAAATAAAGTCAAACTTGAATGAACAGATAAAACAGTCCAACCACACATGTAGTTCTGTCTGCTCTTGGTTCAGATCCAAAGTCTGTGTCTGGGTTTGCTCTGCTGAGTCCACAGGCGGAGGATGGCGGCCTAATCCCGGACATAGAGCTTGGTCACGCTCCCCATCAACCACCAATCCCTAAATGACTGGCCCCAGGGGGGAGGCAAAGGAAGGAGAGAACTAAAATACGAGATAGATGAGGTGAAGGGGAAACTAAATGGGAAGGGCATGATGAGTTGAAACTTGAGGAAGTGGAGGAGTTTTTGGGTTCTACATTATCTCCAAGTATTGCCCCCATGAGCACTGTATTGTGATAATTTAAATGTTAGGAGTTTAGGTGAAAGCAGGGAGGTTTAACGGGTAAATTATTTTTAAACAAAGTTTTAAGTAAAGCTCTAGGAGGCCTAGATAATAATCCGAATATCTCACCATGTCCTGCTCTTCTCTTTATCTGTCTAACTTTTTTGTCACTGTCATCCTTGCTGACTTTATTCAGAGAAGTTCTCAACTTTTTTCTCTTTTTCATTGTCCCTTTCTCTCTGTACTTGTGAAATGTGTATGCTTGTGTGAGTGTGCGCTTGTTGTGATGTGTTCTCCAGGACTTTAAAGCAGTCTAAAATCCCATTGGGGGAGAAACCCAGGTGCAGAGTGCAGGTGGCGTGACCACTGAGACAACCTGGTGTTGACAGACCTGGCTCTTTCTCTGTCTCTTCTTCATGTTTTTTCCTCTCTCTATTTTTATCTCGTCCTTCTCTTAGTTTTTCTCAGTTTTAGCTTCACTGTCAATGTCCATGTCATAATAAATCTTTATCTATAACCCCCTGCTTTCCACCCTCCTCCCTTCTACCACAGGGTGAACGCTGCTCCTTTTCGGTGCAGATGTGGTATTACTTCCTGTGTGGGCTCCGTAGTGATCTGTGGCCTGTGCTTCCAGCGGAGTTGGCCAAGGAGGTGCTCGGCCATGTGCTGTCAGAGACTTTACAGGTGCTGGTACAAAGATATGCTAGGGCACAACCTTCATACAAGAGGCACCTGCAGATCAGGTACATAACTTTAGAATTTTGTTCAATCTTTGCTATACATTATAGGCTGGTACAATAATACATGCCACCTTTGGTTTTGGTTCCAGGAGACATTCACTGGATTTAACTCAGCAAATAGTTCAGGTTCTTTCATGGGTCAGTACTGCAGTGGTTAATAATGTTTCAGCTGGAACAGGTTATTGAACTCTAACTGCAGTGAGTGTCCTCTTGTGTCTTTAATGTCAAAAACATTGATCGGAATCATCAGGTATGTGACAGAATAGTTCAGGGAGAATGAAACATCATTTTCATACATGGATCAGCCTCCATAAAGTCCTGACTCTAATTTGGGATGTGATGAAAACTTGATGCAGTGGTCCGATTCGCCATCATCCATAATCAAAAATTAATGGAACTATGGATGAAAAAAAATATTATGACCCTTATTGTGACACTCAAATTCAAAACGTTTATTGTCTGTTTATTAATGTACGCAGTAAAGAAACAGGTTTCCCTGTACAATGAAAGTCTTAATTTTCTGCCCACACTGAATGCCATAAGAGTTTAAGATAAATATAAAAGTATAAGTATTTAAAAAAAAAAAAAAAAAAGGCGATATAATAATTTAAGTAGGAGTTGCACAACCAAAAACTAAGTGGTATTTATAAAATGCCATGCTAGACAAAAAAAAATAAAAAAAATATAAATTCCTATTACTAAGACAAAAAACATATTTGCAAAATCTACAACATCTGGTAATTGTGCAAACTGTCAGAAATATACAGCATGTGCAAAACTGTCTGAGGTTAGTGAGATGTTGATGTGCAAAATTGTCAGAGATAAACATTATGAACAGAGACAGCAGTATGATATATGATAAACAGTATGATAAAGTGCCAAGGAGAATCAGTATGGTGTAAATATATGCATATAAGGTGCATAAACAGTATCACAGCTGACGTGTAAACACTGTAAACAGTCAGTATGGCTATTGTTACAGAGTCCTGTCAGCTGTTCAGGAGTCTGATGGAGGAGGGAGAGAAAGAGTTCCTGAGTCTGGATGTTCTGCATTTCAGACCCCTGTATCTTCAGCCTGAGGGGAGGAGAGTGAACAGTCTGTGTTGGGGGTGGGTGGGGACCTTGATGATGGAGGCAGCCCTCCCTTATGCTCTGCGTAGCAAAAAAACATGTCACAGTGAATGTCTCCTGTTATCAAAACCAAAGGTGGTGCAGTCAAATATGACATGTACGACTTTGTTTTGGTCGGGCAGTATAAGTTTGTTAGATGAGGATGATGTTCTGACCAGTGATGGGCGCTTGTACTCAAATGCTTCAACACTGAAAATAATGTTGAATACACACTAGAAGATTTTCACATCTCAGATAAAAAAGAAAAAACGAGTTAGAAGAAGTTAATCATAGGAATGACCCCGCTAGATCAGTCTTTTTCAAATGGGGGTGCATGGGTGCAGGTACATTATTTATTCATTCATCTTCTATACCCGCTTTATCCTCACTAGGATCACGGGGGTCGCATTCAGCTACTTAAGGGCGAAGGCGGGGTACACCCTGGACAAGTCACCAGTTCATCACAGGGCTGACATATGAAGACAAACAATCACTGTCACATTCACACCTATTGGCAATTTAGATTAGCCCATTAACCTATCAGTGCATGTCTTTGGACACAGTTCCCGGAGAAAACCCACGCAGACACGGGGAGAACATGTAAACTCCCGCCCAGGAATCGAACCCGGGTCCTTCTTGTTGTGAGGTACGAGTGCTAACCACTGCACCACCGTGTCATGGGTACATTAAATGAGTCATATTTTAAATTCAAAATAAGCATTTTATATCATTCTTGTTTAAGCTTTGGTAACATTTTATGAACATTTTTACTTAATATTATTAAAGATGAGTTTATTTGTGTAATTAAGTAATTAGTTTTTGTTGATGAAAGGTTCATGTATTGATTAATAACCATTTAGTTTACTTTTCTGGTCAATGAAAGAAAACACTACTCTACCAGTTTATATTTTGCACATAGAATTAGCTTGTAAATATGTGTTATTTTTAATTTATTGAAGTTAAATATATGTTGTTTGTGTACAAAGTTAGAAATAAAAACAGACAGCTTTGGCACAGGAAAAAAAATTGCCTCATTTTTTTCAATCAAAAATGCTGAAATGAAAGTTGGGGGTACTTGGCTAAAAATATTTGTTTCCGGGGTACTCCGCTGTAAAAAGTTTGAGAACTACTGTAGTAGATGATTCAGTCCAGACACACAACCACACACACTATTCTTTTCACTAAATAAGTTTAAAGAACTGATTCCAGGGTCTTGTGTTAGTCACATTAACTTGTGTGAGGAAATGTTACATAAGAGCAAAACAAATATGGAGGCTGTTTGTGCACGGCATATTTAGCCTTGAAAAAGAAAACCTTTAAATGATAAAAGATGAAGTCAGTATGGTTTTATACTCTGCACTAAGAACTGGAAATACAGTGTCATTGTGTGGTTTAAACGGGGCTAATGTGAACTAATGGTATTGGCTCAGATCAGATACTGATTTCAGTTGGAGGTTTCCTGATTAAAATCAAACATGTTTGATATGCCAGTTGAAAGCAGTCAGATAATGTGTGTAAATCTCTCACACTACAGGACAATTTGGCCACATGAGGTATTTCCAGCCAGTCTGTAATCAGGAATGCCCACTGATTTGTCAGGAGGGGTGCACTGGCTCTAAAAAATGGTTCAATTATTTTGTGGTGATGGGCCAGCATATTGGGACACACACACACACACACACACACACACACACACACACACAATAATTAAACGAGGTTGGGGTCACCTATTTTAATGCGAAGTTTGCCATGTTTTCCTAAAAACCTATGCACAGACTTATGTTAATCAGCCCTTCTAAATCTCCCCGTGTGATGGTGTGTGCCCCTGCTCTGCCTGTTTTTTGTTTCTAGGCGTCAACCTTTGGGCAAACAGCTTCTGCCTTCAAATAATCAATAACAGCGTCTGCATGAGTAGTTGGAAGAATATAAAATTGAAGAGAGTTTTCTGCTCTTCTCTCTTACTCTGCTTCATTCTGCCCAACACGCACACCCACAGCGTCACGTACACCCTGTGGCCTCTAACTCAGACCTGTTGATTGGATTTAGACCCCAGAAGAGGAGGGAGCGTATGCTTATGTGTTCTACAACATTTCCATAGAGTCGTGTGATGGCTGTTCCAGAGCAGAACTGCTGTGGGAAAACAACATGTTTTCACATGTTTTTCTTCTTCTTCCACTTGTCCCTAGTTCTCCTGTTCAGCCTGTCACTCACTCTCTGCCTCATGAAGATGAGGGGTCTAGTTTGACTGGTTTATGAGGAAATAGGAAGTATTATAATAGTAGAGATCTGGCAAGTGATGATAAAGATTGAATAGAACCATGACTTTGACCAACATTTCTGCTCATAAAGCACAGGCAGCCTACTGTTTGTTGAAATCATTTTCCCAGATTTGAGCCTTTTTGGCAAGAACTCAGTCAGGTAATGTTCATCCTTCTTTAAATCATCATATAATTATCAATGGTCTCCTCCTCCTCCTCCTCCTCCTTCCTCTTCTTCTTCTTAATCTTCTTCTTTTCCTTCTACTTCATTTTCTTCTTTTTTCTCCTCCTTTTTTCCTACTTCTTCTCTTCTTCTTTTTCTTCATTTCTTCTCCTTCTTTTCCTCCTTTTTCTTCTACTTCTAATTCTCCTCCTCTTCCTTTTCTTCTTCTTTAATTGAGTGATTATTGATCAAATTGAATGAAGCTTGACTCTTAAATCAGGAGACAGCTCTTAAAAAAACTGAAGCTGCAGAAGAGCCTGGAGGACCTGGTGCTCTGTGGTCGACATGCTGAGTCAATGACATGGACATTTCAGGTTTGAAAGATACATCATCAAGTTGGAGTGCTCAGTTTAGTTTTATAGCAGTAAAGAGCTCTTCACAATACTGAATAAGCTCTCTTTGTTAATACTGTAATGAAATTTCAAATGGAGACACGTTCCTCATTGTGGGTACAGGGTAAAAGTAGTCATGTCATATCAGTGACAGCGTAGTGCAAGTTTTCTCTGTCAAATGGTGTGTAGAATTGTTAGAAAATGCCTGTAGGCACTACTGAATATATTCTGTGTGATTTTTATGCACTTGTTTTGTCAAGTTCACCCAGCAGCTATATTCTACCGTAACAAGAAGTACTATGTTTTGACATTAACTCCGCTGTAGCATTGTGTGCTCACCTTTCATTACAGTGCAGTGGGATTTGACAGATAACTGTTCGTGTTTTAATTTTACAGTGTAGGCGAAGATTTCAATTATAAAGTGTCTAATAATTGCACATGGATAACGGTAGCAAAAAAAAAACCCAAATGACTGAAAAAGAAAGTGTGTGGGAGACTGTTAAAGCATTACCTAGTGGAGCTTGACAATGTCAAGCATCACGCCACTCCAGGTTTGTTAAAAAATAAAAACAAAGCTTCAAAATGGGAAGTTCAATAGTGGCTTTTATTCTCTCAGGGATGGTGCAGCTGCTGGTTCATTTTTTTAATCTGAGGTTTTGAAGTGTTTCTGTTTGATAATGAGTACACAGGAATTCAATAAATGTAAAGCTATTCATTTGTGGACATTTTCTCATCTTCTTTTCTTTAAGAGACAGACCTTTTAAATTGCCAGAGCTCTCCTACATTAACTATTGTTTGTTTAAATTATTTTGACTCCATTTTGCTCCATTTTCTGTATCCATGTTTAGTAAATCTGCTGTGCTTTTTATTTTATTTTATTTTTTTATTTTTTTGTGTGGGGGGGTACAGTACTTTATGTCTTTATGTCTCCCCAGATCCATTTAATTAGAAAGAAAATCACAGTGTTATTGCATCCCTTTGTTCAAGTTGGTTTCGCACTGAGTTCTGACAAATGTTGTTTTGTCTGAGTCAATATGTCTGCTGCTACTGCTGTTGTTGCAACTTGTTCTAGTTAGACATATTTATGGGGGGAGGAAAAGCTTTTCTCTCAGCTTTTATCTATACTGTCCTGTGCGTTCTTAGGCAGACAGGTGTAATTGATTAAAAGCCTGGTGCACTAGACAAAAACAGCATGTATAGTACTCTAAAGACTGCTTTAAAAATGTGACAGATTGTCTAGACAGACAAATGCAGTAGTTTTCAGTTTGCTTGCACCACACTCAGCATATATAAAACCTGCATTAAATATTTGTAATTATGATTTGTAAGCCTTTATTTTGTCTTTTACCAAGTAGTTGTTTTGTCCACTGCAAAGAAAATGTCAGGAAGAACGTACATGCTGTCGGTTCTAGCCTGCTTCAGCCAGTATCACTCGGTTAACACTTTAGTCGGACTTAAAGGTCACTTTACTTACAAATCGCCTCATACATATTCATCCTTGCTCCTTTTCAAGACTTTGCTGAGCGAGAGCTTAAGACTCTCTTTTATCCCCCTCATTCCTTCCCATTAACCGGAGGAAACCAGCCTCTAGTTCATATCCTGCTTCTTCGGGGCCTTCTGCTCTCATCTCAGCTCCTCTGCCAGCAAACTCCTGTGAGGAGGCTGAGTTAGCACCCTTGGATCGTAAAATGCCTGTTTGGCCTTCAGGAAGAACAGACATGGAACTGAAACTGGGCTGCTGAGCGGGCTGGCAGAGCCATCTACTCTAACTCCTTTCTCTGCCCTCAACATTACTTTAGCACCAGAAAACTATCCCCTAATTAGTAACTAATATATTATGGATGAAGCTCTAATGGATCCGTAGAAGAAAAGAAAAGACATGAACATGGTGTTCGTGGGTGTTTGTGGGATTGTGTACAGATAGCTCATCATGCTGCGTGAAACATGGATGCAAAGGCAGTTTTTTTTTTTTTGGCTGACCATATCCTTGCGCATATATGCTAACATGTCTGCACACATGTGGTTTTGACTATTGGATATCGCCGTTAGTATCTGGCACTGGCCAGCTCATTAAAAGCACCCTGCACTCAAACCACAGGCAAGAACAGAACAGTAGTGGATAATCTCATGAAAAATGTAGGGAGCAGCAGCCTTATCTCTCGGGCTCTGTGCTGGGGTGGTTTGTGTGCTCCTCCAGCCCTTTGATGTAGTCCATTGATCTCCCCTTGCTGACACGTTCTCCCAGGCCCATGGCTCCACCAGCCGGAGGGGTGATTAGCCTTATTAGTGTAATGGAAGGAGGTAAAGGGCTTTAGAGGTGGATAGGATGGAGAAGTGAGTGAAGGAGGAGGAGGAAGAGAGAGGAGGAGGGGGACGGATGTTTGCCCATTGCATAAGATGATGATCAAGCTTTAGCCCATAAGTTTCTCTGCCTGTAATCAACGCAAGGGAGTGAGAGAGGAAGGGAGGAGGCCAGCTGCAGTGATGCGAGCTGCTCTGTGACTGGGTTGGGTTAAAGTGCAGCACTGCAGTCCTTTGTTGTACTGCATGCTTCACTGCCATGATTTATCGTCTGTCTCAGAGGATGAGCGCTAATGTAGAATGCAGAATTGGCTTTGACTTTCAAAGAGGGGTCGAGGGAATTTGGCCGCGTTTATGCTGAAAACTATGATAAACACTGTGCCACTGTAGGTTTTGGCTCAGCTGCCAGCCGGTGGCTCTCAGAGCAGCATGTTACCAAAGACTTCATTTTATACAAGGAGATTGGTCAACAGCAGGAAAGCAAATGAGTGGCAGCAATATCTACGTAGGGGTTTACTTAGTGGACTAGTAGTGATGTCAGTATTGCGTTGGTTGTGTTGAGTGTTAATCAGCCTCTGGATATATTTAGAAACAATATTCTCTGTAAATTGCGAATGGTAATTGCACTGTTCTCTATTGTACAATTGCAGTGTACATCACAAAGGGAAGTTTGTTACTACAGACCATGACTGATGGGAAATCACTGTTTTAATCACTCAGTCCCTCACTTTAATGAACAGTAGTTGACAGTAGTGGCAGCAGTTGAACAATAAATGGAGATTTTACTCGCTACCTAACCATGATTATTTCTTTATATAACTGACAGTTGTGGAATCACGCAATATTTTTCTGTCTGTTTCAATCTACATGAGTTTTATTCCAATAATACAGATTGACTTAAGTCTCAACTACTGATAAGAGGCACTGAAAGGTGATCAAACATAAATAAAATGTTTTGATCACAGCAGGTTCAACACTGTTGGAAATATTAAAAACATTTAAAGATTATCTCCCTTTATTGTTGCTGTATGGAAATTAAACCTCTGTATTTTCCCCATCCTAATACATACAGCACTGAGCATTAGCCTTAGTGAACAGCATTAGCAGTTAGCATATTAGGAGCACTGAGCTGCCACTGAAGGTGCCCAGGGACCGACTCCAGATCTTCATCAGTACCTTGGTCAAGGGCACTGACAGGAGTATTAACCTACTTATACCTGTTTTTGATTGCGAGGGGAACTGGAGGACAGGCAACAACTTAACACAGAAAAACCAGGGCTGACAGGGGGCCGAGCATGCAACCTTTTAGCTGTGAGGCAGAATTGCTGACCACTACGTGCTGCCCATTTAATATAATATACAAGTCGATAAACTATATAACACAGACAAATTGTTTTAGTTGTCATAGTGCAAAAAAAGTGACCTCTTTCAAATTTAGTGTAAATTTAGAAAGCTAACGTTACCTTAGATTTTTTTTTTTTTTTTAAGTGTCTGATTGGAGTATTTTCAAAGCTTTAAGCTATCGGGCAGACCACTCCTTATGACTGTGATTTACCATAGTACATTACACTGGCAGTTCAGCCACCGTAGCATGTCTGTGAATTCCATTAAAGTGCTTTAGTTACAGGGAGAAAGCTTTGTGGTCAATATCCCTGCTTTCCAGACAATGTAGCATCACACAGAAACACTCTTCTCACACATGTGTATCAGTCAGAGGATGGTGGCCACAGTGGAGGCAGCAAAGACACGGAGGCCTTATTTGAGACTGTGTTGGCAGTGAGAGTTAACTGACCAGAGGGTGTGAGAGGGTGCTGAAATTTTACAGAGAAACAACGAAGAGTCATGTTGTCCTTTACCGCTTCCTTCTGCTGTCGCCTCGTCTTCCTCCCTCTTCTTCGTCCATGTTTTTTGGCAGCAGCTCGGGGCTTGACTGCTTGTGTGTGTGCCGTGTCCAATGAATGAACATGGCCGTGCCACGGTGCCAAGAGGAGGAGTTCACCGGGCGGCAGAGGGACTGAGCTTGTGTCTGTCAGCGTAAAGTGGCCTGTCACTCATACCTTCATCTTTCTCACCAAAGTCTGCCTTCAGTTAGATCCTGGCCTCAGTGCTGGCACCTCTGTCTAAACATCTGAAATGTTGCACTAGTGAGAAGTAAGTCGCCACTACAAAATGCAAAATCCAAACCTCAGATTATTTATTGCTGTAAGTTGAAGTGAGTTGCAAACAATTAAATGTTATATTTCCATGTGTATTGCAATAGTCATTGATAATTACTATTGCGAAATGTGCAAAACATGATGCTCTCCCACATTAGTTTTAACAAGAAATGTATTAATATTTACAAAAGCCATAGATGTCAAAAGTATTCCCATTCATTCCTCAGGTAGAAGTACAGATACTAGAGTTTAAACAGACCTCTGTAGAAGTTGAAGTATCAACTCAAACTTTTTACTCCAGTAAAAGTGTAAAAGTACTGGTTTCAAAACTACTTAAAGTAGAAAAGTACATGTAAGTGGAAAAGTGCCATTAGGACCAAAGCTTAGGCAGTGCCATAGGGGCCTGTAGTGCACTACCCCACCTCCCCAAAAACCATTTGTCTAAAGGCCAGAATGGCCGTAATGTTATGTCAAAATGTTAATGTTGAAACATTTTGTATTTCTGCACTAGACTACCTGGTTCAGCAGCATATATGAACATTGAAAATGAATGCATTTTTAGTCCATTACAAATCTATCAAAGAACCGTATATGTGCACTACTGAGCATTAACATGTGTTTCATGGAGCAGAAGATATGATGACTGTAAGTATTGGAAATAGTGCAAAAAGTCAGACATGTTATCAATAACCTTTATTGGAATGTAAATGTACATCTAAGCTCATCTGCAGGAAAACGATGAAAGATAACAAAACTGGACAAGAAAATGGGTGTACCCAGGGCAGTTACCCTTGTATGGTTGTCTCTATACAGTAGAGTGGTTGGACATTTGGCTCCAGTTCTCTTGAGTCTCTGTCAGAACTTTATTCATACTAGACTACATACGTCTGCTGTGTCCTTGCTGGAGTGTGATGTGATCTGTGTCGTGCAGGTGCAATGGATCCCATACAAACCAATAGGGTGTTAGAATGGTATATTTTTATACTCCTCATCCAACCACAATCAAATTCACTCTATCCAGATGGCTTTATTTATCTGGAAAGGTTTTTTTTATTTGAACGATGACAAGCCAGAATGAACAATCGAAATGACATAGGAGTAACGAGGCTATTCTAAAATCAGAATCAGAATCTTTTTATTTTCATTACATATATTTCAGAGGAACGAAATTACTTCCAGTTACAACCGACCAAGATTACATTACACAGACATACATGGGAATACAGATACAGCTGTACTGACGAATTGCAATGGTGGCTGCACTCCATGTTTGCTGAATGAAAAAACAAAAATGGAAACATTAGGGTTTGAGGAGAGAAACAAAGACAAATTCCATCCTGTAGTCAAAAAAACTCTATAGGTTGTTATTTGTGAAAAAACACGCCTCTGCATGAAGCCCAAAAGACAACAGTGTGCCATGGGACCAGAAGCACACGTGGGTAGTGGGGGTGGGGCAGTGGGCGTGGGGCAGTGGGCGTGACCCACCGATGTACAGGGGGTGGGTGTGCTGCAGCCAATCAAAAGGTGCAGTGTTTCTGAACCCCGTACACAACGTAAAAATGTAAGGAGTAGAAGTAAAAAGTCAGATTAAAAATAAGTACTCAAGTGAAGAATAGCTTACCAAAATTTCTATTTCTACTGAAGGAAGGTAAGAAAGTATTTGTACTTTATTACTTGACACCTCTGACAAAAGCTAACCCCCCCCCCAAAAAAAAAAAAGATAAATAAATAAATAAAAGCTTTCCAACCTTAACAAAAATGGGGGAAAAAAGCTCTTCCTTATTGTCACTATATTTGATTCAAACAATTCAAGTTGTTTAGCTTGAAACAGGATCTTGTGTGTACTTATTCCTCCTCTTCATCCTTTGACAAGTCCATACATTTCACCAAGGCAGAGAATGATCCCCAGACTCTGTCGAACTGCTTCTATTTCAGTGTGAGATTTTTTTTTTTTTTTCTGGAGGAAATGCTATTAACATTTCTCTAACCTTCTGTTTAACACTTGATGCATTATTCTTTTTTTTTTTTTCCCAACCCATTTTATTCAACCTTTTGACATGCTGTAAACCACAAATAGTTTATCTTTTCAGTATTTCTGATCCTCGGGGTACAGTCTTAAAATGAAATCAACCAGTGGAATGTCTTCAGAAATGATCTATTGTGTTACTTTTCTAATCTCCTCTCAAAAGGATTATATTTACCGCATTTCCAAGCAGAGTGAAATAGTTTCACCATCAACTCATTTGCATTTTATGCAGATATTTGGAATGTTGTTATTATGATGATTTATGTTGATTTAATTTAGCTGGAGTAAGATTAGTTTGCATTAGTTATTTATATTATAGTAGCTTTGGTTGAGTAGTGACTGAGTATGGGCCTTTGTGCAGACTGACTTCTACTTTTCTAAAGACATATCTGTTACTAAATCCTCCCACACTTTCAATTTAGGGACACAATTATCATGTGGATTCTTTTATATTAGTTCTAATCAAATATTTAGTTTGAGACCACAACTCTGGAAAACAACAACAGAATGTAATTATTTCACTCTAACTTTATATATTTAGTCGAGCACCTGTCAAAACTCTTCTTTTCACACTTTTCTCCCTTGTTTCAAACTGTGTTGTTTGCTGGCAGCTAATGGCTGCTTACTGTGAAGACTTAAAGCAAATGCCAACTGGTTTTTGTATCATGGGGCATAATGCACTTTATAATACCACTGAAAACCTCACTTACCAGCAGACAAATTCCAGCTATTTAGCATATCATTAAATCACATTGACTTATCGATTTGTCATATTGAGTTTCTGTCTGCAGTGTCCTGGGTGGCAGCTGCAACTTTATAAGGGCACAACAAGAAAGAAAGAAAGAAAGAAAGAAAGAAAGAAAGAAAGAAAGAAAGAAAGAAAGAAAGAAAGAAAGAAAGAAA
>JAQQZY010000023.1:4450640-4467398 GCA_030068375.1 Ostorhinchus rueppellii
GGAGCTGCTGACCTCAACTGGGGATGTTGTCGGGCGGTGGAAGGAATACTTCGAGGACCTCCTCAATCCCACTGCCACGTCTTCCGTGGAGGAAGTAGAGGCTGAGGTCTCAGAGGTGGACTCATTCATCACCCAAGCTGAAGTCACCGAGGTGGTTTGTCAATAAGCGGAAGAAAATGAATGAATGAAAGGATGAATATTTCCTTGCATTAATAAAATGAGCATATTTATTAATAAAATGAATAAAAATTAAATAAAAAGAAGCAGCACAGACAAAGATAAACAAAATCCTGTGATGTGAATGGTTTGAATTATTAATGTAATAGATTATTTTTTGTCTGAATTAACAGAACTTCACTTTTTTGCAGGTTTTCTAAAATTAAAAAAACTTAAGAGAACTTGACTGTAAACCTGACGTTAACTTGCACCAATCAGCCATAACATTCTGATCACTGACAGAACTGGTTATAATATTGATTATTTTACTACAGTGGACTTTCTCTGGGTTGCATGTATTTGGCAGCAAGTGAACATTTAGACCTGGAAGCTGTGTTGGAAGCAGCAAAATGAAAAACATAAGGGACTGAGTGACTTCGGTCATATTGTAACGATGACTGATGCCACATACACACCTTCAGACGTCTGGAGTCGAGGCCTTTCATCAGCTGTTTTTGTGGAAAAAGGGGGTTTTACACACTATTAGATAAACAGGTGGTAATATTTTATGCTCCCATCGATGGTCACTTGGTTAAGATTAGTTGTTTTTTTTAGAAATTTTTGGTAGGTACGAACCACTTAACATTGGAAATGAACAACAACATCTGCAGATTCGGAGTGTTTGACCATCACAGTTTCTACCTTGGCAAAGTGTCTGGCATCTCTATTCTCGTCCCTGTTGCAAGTTTCCAACACATCGATATTGACATCTACATGTTCACTTGCTACCTAATATATCTCACCCACTGACAAGTCCATAGTAATGTGATAATCAGAATTAACACCACTTAACAATAGTAATGATAAACAACAGAGATGGCAACATCACAATGTAAAGTCCAGTAAATTCTATATAAATACTGTTGTTTTTGTTTGATTGTATGTTGTTGCCTGTTTGTTTGTTTTCACTATGTCTTGTCTATTGTATCACTATTTAAAAAAAAAAAAAAAAAGTAGTAGAATTAACACCACTTTGCCTGTCAGTTGTCAGAATGTTATGGCTGCTTGGTTTATGTTTTCTCTTCAAAATCTCAATGTGGGACATTCAAATCTAATCAGATTTTATTTATATAGTGCCGAATCCTAACAAAAGTTCCCATGTGACACTTTACATTTAGAGCTGGTCAAAACCAGACTCTTAAGCCAATTTACAGAAACCCAACAGAATCCTCCAGAAGTGAGCACTTGGTGACAGTGGCGAGGAAAAAAACTTTCTTTTAACAGGCAGAAACCTTGAGCGGACCCGAGTCCTGGAGGATGGTGGTCTGCCTTGACCAGTTGGGTTTAAAGAGAGAGGGTTAAGTCATTCTGTGTCTGCTTAAAAAAAACATACAACTGAAACAACGGGGGTCATTATTAAACTCTATTGTGAGGAATGATCTTAAACAGAAAAACAAGTAAATACAAAGGTTCACTGTCCTCATCTTCAGCATTCTCTCATGTTACTGGTGTAGATGTGGAGGCAGCAGGTAGCTTTTTGTCCAAAATCTAATCTCCAAGTATTACAATGAGATGAACAATTGTGTTGGATTACCAAAAGGGCAGCTTTGAGGTCCCTTCATTGTCTCCTTCTGCTTGTGTGAACAATCTGGGTGTTGTTGTGACCCTTAGTAGGACGTGAGCCCATGTCAGTAAATAATCTAACAGTGGTCACTGTGTCTTCCAGAGGCTTGTTGTGTGCCTTGAAGAGTCCATTTATATCCACAACATTAAGGACATGGAGCTGCTGCAGACACTTCTCAACACTCCACCCAACCCCTCAGGTAAGACCTGATACTAAATGAGCAGGAGGTAAGTCAGGGATGTGGACTCCTGGTCCTCCAGCACTGGTATTCTGCATGTTTTAGATGTGTCCCTCTTCTAACACACCTGATTCAAATGATAAGCCTATCATCAAGCTCTGCAGAAGCCTGATAATGACTGTCAGGTGTGTTGGAAGAGGGAAACATCTAAAACATGCTGGATACCAGCTCGAGGACCAGGAGTCCACACCCCTGAGGTAAGTAAAGCTGGACCGTGATGTGCATCTTCATGTCATTTCAGTATCATATCATGTTATAGCTTGTCATATTGTCATGTCAAGGTTCAAAGTTAATTTATTGTCATATGTTCAATTCATGAAAGAACAAAATGTGTTCTCAGGTCCCAGCAATAAGATAAGAAATAGGAGGAAATAGTAAAAATGTCTAAAAACAGACACATAAAAAAACATACAGAAGTAAAACACACATAAAACACATTCACCAATTAAACCATTTTAGCACCGTGTAGATATATTTATTAAAACACCTGGTCTTTTTGGTCTATTTTTGTCAATAATATTCTATGTGTAAATAATTTACAGGAGAAGTAGAACTTTCAAAATCTGTATTTACCATTCTTTTGTCATTAAATACCTAAAACTGTGTGTTATAAGACGAAAAGGAAAAATGAAATTGAATTTTCTTCAACTTTTAACAAAAGACTTATGACTGTGAAGGAGACATGACACATAAGATGAAATTAACATTAAAGTCAAAACTAGTGGAAAAAGGGAGAAAAATCACAGTGAAAATAAGAAAATGTGTCAAAACAACAAAAAAACGAGTTTTATTCTCTTAATCAATAGGATGGAAACATTGAAACATTTTGTGTTTCACTTTGACAACATTTAAATAAATAAAAATAAATAAATAAGCCAAAATGTTGACAAGTAAATACAAAATGTGTGTCACCATAAATTAATTGGAATTATAACAGTATAACAGTATATCATCTTAATGACACCGGCCCTGTCTAGTGGTAGGTCACATGCTCACCTACAGCTGATGGATGACCTCTCCTTCTTCACTGGAAAAGTTCAGGTTGAAAACTTGCTTCATATGTTTTTTCCAGGTCTCTGTGCTCTTTCTACCAACCATTCCAACTCGTACTTGGCCTACCCTGGCAGTGCCACCATTGGGGAGATTGTGGTGTATGATGCCAACAGTTTGGTAAGTAACAAGATCATTTCCTCTACCTCATGCATAGGTCAGCAGCCATTTTAGGACAGAAATAGAAAAAAAAAAAACTATCTGGGGCCAAAAGATAACCTTATATATTTTACAAATGTGTTTTATGAAGCTCTTTAGGATTAGTTTATGGAGAATAAATTGGGTGAGCTTTTCTTTTTCAGAACCGTGTGTTGTCAGGGGTTGATCATGGTCATAAACAACCTGGAAAAGTTACATGGCTTTGTTTATTTCTGCCACATAATTGTACTTGTATCATTTGTTGGTAAGATTCAACATTCAAGATTCACTTTGTCATTCAGGTACAATAACAACACGCTACAGCACAGAACAAAATTGCGTTTCATCGGCTTATTTCATAAACACATGAAATATAAAAACACCTTAGGAGCCAGAACTATTATCGCAACAACTACAGAAATAAGACAATAAAGCATAAAAAGGCAGTAGTTTAAAACCATGAAAGGCAACAGATTAAAACCACAGTGTGAATATTAATGGAACAATTAATAAATAGAGAAATGTTAAAATAAGCAGTATTTCCTGACTTTACCACATACCAGGCTGTTGAGACCAACATCGAGCAAAACATATCCAGGTTTTATAAATCTGAGCAAAGTGGCCCATCATTTGTAGGACTGAAAGCTGGTCACATACTTGAAACTGAACACAGTTCCAGAACACAGCGATGCTCATACTGTTTCCCTCCCGGTGTCGTCTTCTCATACGATGTCTTGTGATACTTGTTCGGCTGAGACTCTCTTCTCTCTGCTTGAGATATTATTCCTGGAAGCTGAAAGTCTTTTCACTCTGGAGAATGATGCTGTTTCATTTGGTTTTGTTCCACTTAATGTTATTCATTCACAGCAGTTAGTGCTTATTGTTCAGCTTTTACCAGATTGAACTGTGCTCATGTACCAAACACTTCAGGTTTCATCAGCTGATCGAGTGTCAGTGAATGAGCAACCCCAGGAGCTGTGAGTGCTTTCAGACAAGAGTGAAGGGACAGCAATGTGGAAAAAACTGTGACTATGATTTAACTCTGTCTAGATAAGGTACATTCAAACATGGACTGCATTTATATCCTGCATTTTATACACATTCATGGTGCCCAAAGTACTTTACAGTGCCTCACACACACCAGTAGGTGGCTGGTACCATACCTTACTCGGAGCAATTTGGGGTTCAGTGCCCAAGGACATTTTGGCATGTGGACATGTCGGAGCCAGGATTTGAACCGCCAACCCTTTGGTCATTGGACAAACCACTCTACCAACTGAGCCTGTAAATGAAGAACAGAACAGCATGAAGCAATACAGTTAAAACTCTTTGTTTCAACACTGCCATAAATGTCCTGGATTAAGCTGCTTTTACTCATCCTTATATTTATTCAAACATTTAATTGTATATATTCCTTTAAACTGATTTATGTTTTTACTGTGCTTTAATTCATCTGTTTGACTGTTCCATGATTCAGTTTTACTTGTAGAGCCCTGTATCACGACAAGGTTTCCTCACAGAGCTTTACAGAATGAAACAAACAGCAGTCAAATGAACAGTAGATGAAGGAGATGGATTAATGTCCTGGGCATCCCCCCGTCCTTAGACCCTCCTTCTGGACAAAGAAAAACTCCAAAAACCCAGTGGAAAAGAGAAACCTGAGGAGAACCACAGTGAAGGACGGATCTACTCCCATGGACGGACAGGCTGTAGATGCCCCAGGACTGATGGACGTCCGTTTATGGACATAGTTCCAGTTTATTATGATGCAGTAGGGTGGGGGCACATGAGGAGGTCTATCAAATCACCTCAGGTCCCGTCGTCATTGGGCCCCAGGCGGCTACGACTGAAACAGTAGCCCCTCCCCCAGAGGGGAGTGGTTAAAGGGAAACTGGGTGAATAGTGGTGAACAAACTAAGTACAACTAAATATTGTAAATGATATGAACAGACTAAAGTGGTCCGTAGTACCACAAACAGATGATGGGAGTCAGTGCTCTGAACTTCCCCCAGCGTTATCACTTCTAAGGCAGCTGAGACTGAACTGTGGGTTCAGTCTGTTTTTAACTAACCTGACCATAAGCTTTTTCAAAGAGGAATGTTTTCAGTCTGATCTTAAATGTACAGACTGTGTCGGCCTGTTTCGTATTAGCTGAAGCTGATTCCATCAGACAGGAGCTCCATAATTTAACCAGTAATTAAGAACTGGTTCTCAAAGCAGACTTCTAAAGGTGAACTTGACTTCATATTCTATCCATTACATCTACTTCAGCCCTACTTTTCCTCTAACCTCCCTGGACTATTTAAGTACATTTGCTTCAGGTTCAATAGAAAAGGTGGATGTTAAACAGATTAAACATGGTTAGTAAGGAATCTGAGTGGCATTTACTTTTTGTCTTTGTCGTCCTTTCAGAACACGGTGACACTGATCCCAGCTCATGACAGTCCTCTGGCAGCTCTCACCTTCAATGTCTCTGCCACCAGACTGGCCAGCGCATCCGAGAAAGTAAGAAACCGATTCTAAACAAAGCAGTTTATGTTTGATGGCTATGAGCTCTCAGAGCTCATTATGTCGACTGACTGTTTAGTGTCAAATATGAGAAGTACTACAAGGAACACTGAAGGTGTTAAACCCAGTTCAGGTCAGAGATTTAGACAAAACCATTATAAAGTCGCAGTTATTTTAATGTGGAAACACTACTGAGAAGTGTGGTAGTAAACTGATCTGTGTGGAAGTCTAATATTTTTACTGAAAGTTTTTTTTTTTTTAGTTTTAAGTTTTAAGTCTGTTAGCTTTCTCACTTGACTCGCCTGAAAAAGCTAACCCCCCCCCCCCAAAAAAAAAGGTATTCTTGTGTATATCACTCTGTACTACTGACGTGGAGGCTTAATGAATTGGCTGAGGCCGTAATATACTTGTTTATGAGTTCTGACAGTTTGTTCTCAACACCATCTGGACAGAACTTTGTTCTCAAACACTTGTCTGTCCGTGCAGGGAACCGTCATCAGAGTGTTTTCCATTCCTGAGGGTCAGCGTCTGTTTGAGTTCCGTCGGGGTATGAAGAGGTGAGAGTTCAAACTTTGAACTGATTACAGAGTCTTGCCTTACAGTCACATTGTCTTAACCCTTTCATGCATGAATTATGAGACCCATAGTCATATTTTTTCGAGTGTTTTTATTTCTCTTTTTAAAAAAACCCAAAACTATGCCTTTGAAATTTTCTTTTATAAACTTATTTTTATGGCGTTACAAAAATGTCCACTCAGCTGGACACCATGCATTTAAATATATCTTTAACAAACCAATATCAGAAAGTGTTATACTGTGTGAAAACTGAAATAAAAACATTTTTAATGTTGCTAATCTGATGTTTCCTCACATTAACATATTCTAATACAAGTTCTTACTCACTTTTTGGAGATAATATACAAAAAAAACGTTTTTTTTTTTTAAAAATTAATTACTCTAATAACAATTAGCAATTGATTTACATGTTACTGCTATTCAAGTTTATCAAGAACAGTAAAGTTACAGTGATGGTATGAATTCCAGTTATATACAGCCAGTGATGCAAGGTATCCAATTTAGTGGACATGGGATTAACTGCAAATTTCTTTCAATATAAAATATGTTGTTTTTTTTTTGTTTTGTTTTTTTTATCATGATGTTAATCCTTAGATGTTACTTGATGCTAGCATATTTTTTCTACCTTCAGGGGTGTCCTGCTATAGAAGGATTTACAAGATATTCCTGGGATGTTCAGCATTTCTGACTTCCTGTCGGCCATCTTGGTTGAGTAAAAAAATTACACTTTCCACAACTGGCCAATAAGAGGCAGTGTATGGGATGATGTATGCAACTAAAACAACCAAACCCATGAATATACAAGAGAACAGCTTTGGAATACCTGTCTAGCCTATCAATTGAATTATTTAATGTTCCTCAAGTCGTTAGTCTTGAATAAATCATATTTTTGGCCAACCGATGATATCTGCTTAACTTTACTCTCCTAATACTGCTGCTTCATTTTATGTAGATACTTTATCACAATTTGGCCGAAAATATGACTTGGGTAATTATGCTATGAGGCTAACAAAGTGCTGGTGTTTGTGTCTTCATCTGTGTCTCTGGTTGTAGGTACGTCACTATAAGCTCTCTGTCATTCAGTCCTGATGGCCAGTTCCTCTGTGCATCCAGCAACACAGAGACGGTGCACATCTTTAAAATGGAACAAGAGGGACCAAGGTACGAACACTTCAGAGGTTGCATTCTGAAATCATGTCAGTGTCGTCTCCACTGCAGAGGCCATTCTAGGATCAGAGGTTTAGGGGTTCTATGCAGCCAGCGTGCTGGTTGGACAGGCAGGAGACATTTCACTGTTTTGTACATTTTAATGCAGTTCCAGACCATTAGTCCCACATTAATGAAAGAAAAGAAACACTTTTTGAGTAGGGAAAGTCTGTGACTAAACCACCAAATCTGATACAAGTTATTAGAGCTGTGCGATTTAATCGATTTTAAATCAAAATCTGATTATTTAATTAGGACGATGTTTGATAAAAGGTAATGGGCAAATGAAATTTCCTCTCTCTCGTGTCTCCAGGCTACAGTAAGCTCCTCCTCCTATGTGTGAGCAGTCTCCACAGTGTTTGGTGTTTACACACCAGTACATACATGGCATTTGCTAAGGAGTGCTAAGTTTGTGGCTAAAAATAACAAGAGCAAATTGAAGACTAAACCTTTTCTCGCGACAAACTCTACCTGAAGGCGGTATCTGTCAAAGACAGCAGCACAACACACTTATTTCAGCACTTCAAACATCATCACACACCAGAGTAGGAGCACATGGAAACAATGTCCCAACATCTGTTGTCTTTTGTAGTTTTACCCAGAAATCAAGCAGGAAAATATTTGGATAATTTTTTTGGGCCAAAATTGTGCAGCCTTACAATTTACTTACAATTTGAGCCACCACAAAAGAGGAATGGAATCATAAAAGAAATATACCCTAACCATAACTTCTGGTGAAACACAACTTCTTTTGCTACAGCAGCTGCATATACACATAAACTGTATATATGTTTGTTTCTGGAGTAAAACAGCCCCCTATAGTGAGGACCAAAAATAGACCTTGGACCTATTTTTTGGACTTTTATTTGAAATGGAATGTACATGTAAAACATATTAATAGAAGTTGACTTGTTCAAGGTTTGTCTCTGCCTTTTTCCTTCTTGTCTGTATTTTATAATGCAAACGGCTCTCTCTCATCTCTGGAGTCTCTCCTTGTTCTTGTCTTTGTTTAATGAAATTAAGCAAATAGTAAAGCATATAGTTAATTAGGACAATGTAATGAAAATGTCCTGTTCAGAATGAAGTCCACTGAAATGTTAAGTGTACATGTTCTTCTGGAAAGCATTTAATGTGGGGAGAACATATAACTTCCATGGTGTGTGTGTGCGTGTGCGTGCCTGTGTGTGCGTGCGTGCGTGTGTGTACAAATCCAGGTGTTATGGGGATAATATGATTGTGCAGGAAAAAAAAAATCACCAATTGATCAGCCTCTTCACACACAAATGTGGCACTTCTATCACATTATGCAGGTCTGAAATTAACTACAGTGTATTTCAGATCATTTATGAATACCTAAATAATAAATGTTAATCACTGAATATCAAACTAACCTAAATAATCTTGGTGGCTGCAAGGTACTTTGAATTGGATCTCAGAGTATTCTTTTCCTCTAAAATGGAGTCATTTGACTTGATATTTACTGACGTGTACATGTAAAGAGCGCTTTTTTTCTCTCTGCTGCAGCCGAGGGGATGAGGATTCCAGCTGGGGAGCTTATGTGGGAAAAATGTTCTCAACAGCTAGCAGCTACTTCCCAGCTCAGGTATCTGGTATGATGAGCCAGGACCGGGCCTTCGCCACCGTTCACCTCCTCACATCAGGCCAGAAGAACATCTGCACCCTGGCTGTGTGAGCTTTTCTCATTATATATTCCATGATGGAAAACAGTACCTTTTTAAAATAACATAAAATTATTTTTAGTTAATCATTTTGAAGTTGAATCCAATTAAAATGATTACATTTTTATTGGTTAATATGATATATATCTGTTCAGTTAAAATAAGGAAAGTAAAAATATTTAACAAATGTAACGTGTTAAAAGAGAATGGAAAAAATCCTGTGAATGTAACATAAGCAGATCACGAAACACACACATGATTTTTATGAGTTACCAAAACCTAACTTTATTTAGTGGAACCACTTTCACGACTTTTATGTTAGTTCAACAGGTTTGTTTTTTTTTCCCACTGTACTTGTTAGTGTGTGACTGTGGACTCTGACAGCTGATCAATCCTGAGATGAAGATAATAATTGTTAGCTTGAATAGTTGTAGTTTACTTTTACATTGTAAGGTCAGTGGATCCATCACACTAATGGTTATGAAACACTTGACCCCATGTTTCAGTGTCCAGAAGCTTCCACGGCTCCTTGTAGCTACAGCTGATGGCCAGCTTTTCATCTACAACCTTGATCCACAGGATGGAGGCGAGTGCGTACTGGCTCAGAAACACAGGTGAGGCTTCAGCTTTGGTTGGTCAAAAGGATGAACTATAAGAGAAAACTGAACACAACCTGGTAGAAAAAGTGGGTTTGATGTTTGTACGGACGGTCACCTGCTGCAAAATAATGCTTGCCTTGGTACATCATTCATGGCATTTTTATTTTGTTGCATCTTTTATACAACTTTTGCATGTTTTTTGTTTTGTTTTATTTTTGCTTCCTCTCATAGGTTGTTTGGTGTTGATGATGACCAAGCTGAAGTTACAGATTCTGAAGGGTCAAAGGTCACAGGACCAGCACAGACGTGTCCAACATATGCTGCCACCGCTGCCTTACCTGCCACCGGTCCCATTACTGCAACCCTCACCGGTTCGTAGTCTTGAAGACATTTCTATTCTTGTGACTTTGTATGTAATAAGAAGAGTTTGGAAACTAAATGCAATGATACAATTATTATCATTATTAAGTAATTCTTGTAGATTGTGGGTTTTGCAAAAAAAAAAAAGGCTAATTTAAACAGAAGTCTGTAAAACCTTTTAGTACTGACTCCTGTTCTGCTTTCTGTCATTTGACCAAAGCAAAAGGTAAATCTTCTTACTGTTAGCTTTATCTAAGAGGTGTTGCTGGGGCTTCTGGCTTTGGTTTATGCAAACTAGATATCATCAAGAGGTATACACTGGAGGTTTTTACAGCCCCACTAGTTTCCTAAATTAACCTATAAACACCCAAGCATCTACTTATCTAAACTGTTTAACACCTGTTGATCCATTAATCCTATCAATACATGTAAATAATTGGTGTAAAATACAGTTTGTCATCTTTTCATGGTCATCAGATATGACCCATTTGGACGTTCAGAGCCTCCATAGTTACCGTGGAAACACCATCACCTTCTACAATATTGATTCACCAGTAAATCCCATGAGTTCAATCAGTGACAGTGGATGGAGTCACATGTTTTTATGTTCATTTTAATGATATGTTTTGTTGAAAAAGTCACCCTTTCCTTATTTTTTTCTGATTTGAATAACCTTTGGATATACTCTATTATGATTTACATTTTTTATGGAAATTTCATGAACACCTACATGATCAGTAAATTCAATATAGGAAAAATGTCAGATTTTCACAGAAAAAAAAAAGTAAAATGCAGAGAATACCCGTCTGATGCGTGGGCAGAAGTTCCCACCTGAAACAACCTAGAGTGCAACTGCTCCCGTAACAAAAGTTCCCACCTGTGTGCAGCTAACAATTAGCATGTGTTTTCATAATATATATATGAAACATAAATGACATGACTGTCAAGTAATTTTCCAGAGCAATATTAAATCCTGTAAAATCAAGGAAATTATTTTGCAGCTGCCTTAACTAAATACAATACAAAAATGGTCGCACTATTTTTGGCATGTCGCACTATCACTATCATCAAATCCTAGACCCCCAAATTAAAATGCTACAGCAGGTGGTCCTGGTTATCTCCTGTGTTTAATTTGTGTTGAGGCTTTAAGATCTGCATAATGTAGGGCGTGGCCACAGTGACGGCTAACATCAGTCACTTCTGGCTCTAAGAACATATTCCAACCAAAATGTAAACTCAGGGCTTAAATCCACTACTTTAATCAGCGTCTTATTTTAAAACTAGCCCAAAAACATGACTATATTTTGTATTTGGTCAGAATTTAAGTCCAAGTAGGCCGTTTATCCATCACAGTCTGTCTGCGTCTTGTTTGCTAGGTTACTCTGAAGACGGCGGTGCAAAGAAAGGTGAAATCATCCCAGAGCACGAGTTTGCAGCCGGCCCTGTGTGTCTGGACGACGAGAACGAGTTTCCTCCTGTGAGCATCCAGAAGTGCTGACTTTGAGCTGTAGCGTTACTACTCTAGGATGAATGCTGTCATGCAGAAAATGGTTGTTGTAAGCGAATCACTCCTCTAGTGCAGGTCAGACAAGACCTTAGTGCTGAATTTGGTTTAAAAAATTTGCAAGTGTGAGCCGTTTGTGAGATTAGCTTCAATTATTCTGTCAGTTACGGACATTATTTCCACCAGTAATCAATTTTTCACTTGAATTTACTCCTACCTGGGGCTGGGAAATAAAACTGCTATTATTAGTACCATGATGATCACTGCAAAGCCAAAAAAGAAAAAAAAATTGCTACGTGCATTTACAATAGCTAGCATGTGATTAAGATCCTTTCATTGGATAACGAGGTTTACTCTGTCGGGGGCAGACACTAAGGGTCTTCTGCTCCCCAACCATCTGGAAAAAAAACATCTGGTCTCAAAATATGATATCTTGTAAACTCAAGGTAGTGTCATGAAGAAAGATAATTGTTAGACAATCAATATGAACTCAGTTTGAGCTACATCAACCTAATAGTGGCAGAATAATGGTCAGAGAACCAGTTTTTCCTACAAAACTCCACCTCGTGAATGAAAATGACACCATATGAGCTCTGGATGGTAGACAGAACATAGACACTTGTAAGACGATCACTATGAACCCAATTGTATCTCAACTAAAGTGCCCCCAATTGGATGAGATAAAACAGTCATAGAGAAGCTGAAATCGATATGGTTCTTCCACTAGGGCTCCTCTACGTTGGTGATCAAGGGAGAAGAAATCTAACCAAATCTGTCCAAGTTATCGCATTTACACAAAGGTGGCGTTAGGATTAAAAAAATTGTATCCCCAAAACTCCATTTCAGAGATATAATTACTGCAGTGAATACAGTGTTTCTAACTCCTCAGTAAGGAAAGTATTTATTTTCTGTCCTAAAAGTGGCTGGAAGTTCATAAATGGCATCATCATCTAATTTGCATAATCAGAAATGTGCACAGAATTGTAGTAAATAATGTAGGAGAGAGAAATAACAATGTGTTGGAGACAAAAAGTCAGTATAAAACACCTTATGTTTAGAACTGCAAATGAACTATACTGTTAATTCTTGTTTTCTTTGTTTGTTTTTTTATAATGCCCCAATTCCAACCCTCCTTTGTCTGGGCTTGAGGAGCAGCTAAAAGGACCCAAAAGAGACACTGCAGGACTTAGATAGGTTATTTATTTGTGTGTTTGTTTAGTTTTTGTCTTCATTTTCTTCAGTTTTAACTTTACACAGTAGAACATGAACATTTTTAACCATAACATGTAAAATTTTCAGTCTACGTGAACAATCTGAATGGACCAAAAAGAGACAATAGAGAAAACTGTCAACGTGAATGGGAGTCGTTTATATTCAGTGATTTGTTTTAGATGCAAAAGTTTCCAAAAGTCTACAATGACACCAGAAGAACTTGATACACTTGTCACTAGTCACATAGAGTCTCTAGAGGGTCTGAAAAATCACTAAATAAACCGACAAAGTGGATAAGTTGAAAACACTGACTTTTACAGCTACACAAACAGAGAAAATCATTTGGTGTCATTTGGGTGTGTTTTAGTGTTTGAGTCACCTTTTAAAAGTTGCTAAAAGCTTCCAAATAAACTTTAAGCGGAGCCATATTTGTTGCTAGGTGCTTTTTGGGAACAAAAAAAAGGGTAGTCTGAAAAGTTCCTAACTCTAGTAACAAAAGTGCAAAGTTGACATCACCATGTGAACAATATCTTTCAGTTGGAAACAACTTGTGTATTTATCTCTAACTGTGCTACACTCTGGGCACCCTAATACTGCATTAACAGAGTTTTTCATGAAATTCCACCTTGTTTTAGAATTCCAGGCTCCACTAGGCAGGTCTAGTGTTAGCCTGTTAGCCTAGCATAAAACTAGCTGATTTGGCAGGAGTGGCCAAGGCTCGCCTGATTCTATGTGCTTCTGTTTACAAAATGAGTCTTTCACGGCCACACCTGAAGAAATATTGACACATGCTTTCACTCGGGAAAGAGATATCAATAACGCAAAATTACAGTAAAGTCAACCTTGCTAACTCCATACATGTCCCGTTACTTTACCATAAACTGGGATTTTCACACGGTTTATGGCCATGTCCACAACAAACAGCCAAAGATGTTGTCAAACATGATGTTGCAATTTATAATTTATAATTTTAAAGAGTTGCACAACACTTGTGTCACTTAAATTTCACTCACATGCTTTGAGCTAGCATCAATGTTACATCAACCGGGCTGTTAGCTGCAAAGCTATTATTACAAGAACTCGAACAAGGCAACAATATTATCACAACTGAAGGAAATTATTGCAAAAATACACTTACTTGGGTTTCAAAATTGTGAGGGTATAGTTCCCGCTGAGTTAATGACGTACAAAACCAAAAAAGGTGGAGTTTGTGACATGTAAAACTGATCTGCCAAAACAGTCCATTTCATAATGTTTTTTGAGCTATGTAGACACACAAACGCACATGCACACACACACACACACACACACACACACACACACACACACACACGTGCAACGGAAACATTGGTCAGTTTTTCTCACAACTTTGGGGACCTAGGCAGGCTGAGGGAACTCATATTTATGATCAAAAAATGGAAATTTCATGCCAGGGGCCCTTTAAACAACCTTCAGTTTGTGAGGGTCCATAAAAGTTGGACCAGGGCCTGATGAGTCCAGACTGACCTTGATCCAGACTGTGGCCACAGACAGACCCCAAGATGACAATACAGGATTCATCAGGCTTCCACTGTGAACGAGTGTTTCAGGAAGTTTGAGACATTATTTTCACACATTGGCCACCACAGGGTCCAGACCGGTATCGTACTGACAGTCCTCAGGAGACCATATGCAGTGGTCCGACTCCATCATCAACACAAGACCAGGATCAAAAATTAATGTTGGATTGAATTAAATGTCACGTTTGTTGTGACGTTACATAAACATTATTATGGCCTTAATCAAAGTTAAAGGTGGTTCAATCAAATATTGTGTGTGAGTTTTTGTTTATGGCCATTGTGACATATTATGGTATTCTATTATATTATTACATTTATTGCAACAACCATTTTATTTGTGTATTTAAGGTTCCTTTTGTCAGATAAATCAAATGTTTTAGTTTTTACATCTTTCTACATAAGAACTCATTGTCATCTGGTTGTATCCTTGCCATTTTCATCTCATGTCTTTTATCATTTTTTTTCTTTTGTTATTTCTACCTTTTTATGTCTTTTACATGATGTCATTTTGTTACTTTCATCTTTGGCTCATTCTACATTGTTTTCATCTTATTACATCTTTTACAAATAACCATCTGGTTTCTTTAATTTTACCCATCAAACTACAGAGATATAATGTTAACGCAAGTGGGATGTGAAAATGTTTATGGTCTGAACATTTATGACCATAATGCTCAGCTCCAGGCCATACCAAGTTAAAGCTGATGCAGCTGAATGAAGCTCCTCATGCTCTTTTTGCTTTTTGTTAAATTAGGTTATTATTATTATTATTATTATTATTAATTATTATTATTATTATTATTATGTTGTATATATCAGATATGTTACTTCCTATAGAAACATGACTGTAATAATTGTACTTATATTAATAGTATAATATTGTACTTGCTAAAGCCACAATAACAAATTAATATGTTTTAATCCTGTTCTTCTTCACTCCTTTGTGAATCATTTATCCATAATCCAAACAATGACTTGTACTTTTCTATTTCTACTAAAGGCTTATGCACCAATGTACACGTTTTAGGCTTTTTTTATGCTCAGATTATAGCTACATGTACAGAAAAAAGGCTGGAATAAAAAAAAAGAACTAAAAAAATATATTAAAAAATTTAAAAGAAAATTTAAAATAAAAGGCTGGATTAGGAAACAACTATGTCAAACCAACAAAAGGACCGTTTTAATAGATTTTAGTTGTGGATATTGCAGATTCAACATTACTTTATTGAAACTCCTCTGTGCCTATGAATTTTTGCCATGTATGAAATCACATAACACTCACTAATGAAATGAAAATTAGACACCTGTTCTCCTAAGTCAAGTAAAGACCTTATACTTATGAGCTAAAAAGTCATCATTATGAGAAAATTTAAGCTGTCTTCAACATATTTAAATATTTGCTTCATTTATGGATCTTTTATAACACAATTATCTTGCTTCTTTGAATTCTAACCAAAAATTCACTTTTAAACTACTCGGAAATAAGGATTTGACATTTATTGTGATAGTTATTGCTATGGATTGCTATTAAATCTGATAACGGTTTTGACCAAAAGGCATGTAGCACCTTATAATGTCATGAAATTTGTAATTAACTCAATCAAAAATGTAATAAAACCCAATAATGTATTAAAATATCCTGACTGACATTGTAAAAACATTTTTACCAAAAATTTAATACCTTATTACATTATTAGGAATTTATTACATTTTCAGGTGGGTCTTTTTTTTCCTTTTTTCCCAAAACTGATAATGTCAAACTTGACAGATAATGTAACTACCTGAAAATGTAATAAATTCCTAATGTAATAAGGTATTACATTTTCGGTAAAAATGTTATTACAATATCAGTCAGGATATTTTATAACATTATTGGTGAAGTTATTACATTATTGGGTTTTATTACATTTTTGATTAAGTGCAAATTTTATTACATTTTCCGGAAATTATAACAACAGGGTGCTACAAGGCACACAAAACACATTTTTGGCCATAACATGATACAATTTCACATAATATAGGACAAAAAAATTAACTGATGTCGTTTTCTATCTAAAAGGTCAAAGGTCAGCTTCACTGTGACATCATAACATTGTATAAAAATAAATCCTTGTGTCCAGTTTATGGTATGAAAAGGATTTAATTTAAATAAATCTACATAATTAATGAATAGTTTATTTTGATTTGTACATTAATGATTGCACACAGTACAACAACCATAATAAACACACAAAACTAGAAAAGCACTCGGAGAGCGCAGACCTCCGCCAAGATTCATTCATTCATTTTCTATACCCGCTTTATCCTCACTAGGGTCACGGGGGTCACATGGAGCCTATCCCAGCTACT
>JAQQZY010000023.1:4479388-4497934 GCA_030068375.1 Ostorhinchus rueppellii
CGGCCCCGAGGTCTCCTCCCGGATGGACATGCCCGGAACACCTCCCCAGGGAGGCGTCCAGGAGGCATCCTCACCAGTTTTGAAATACACAAACAAAAAAAGAACTAAAGACTAATAAAAGTTAAATTAGTAAAACATGACCCTTTAAGTTTCTGTAAATAATAGTTACACACCTGTATTGTCTAAAATTGGAAACTGACACTTCATATGAGTGAGCTAAATTAATGCAAGAAAAAAAAGATGGATTCAATTATTGAATGGATTAAACTATAAATGAAACTCCAACTATGTAAATTGCTGTAGGTTAAACCTCTTTTAGCATGGTACTTTTTGGTACTAAATTAATAGGAATCCCTGTGGAGATGCTGTTTTGTAGCTGTGCTTTAGACAATTTTAGGGCACCAGGAAATCAATACTCACTGTGATACACAATATCTAAAAGTACTGTATATGCTATTGCCTGAAGTTGTATTTCCCTTTTCATAAATTAAGACATTTCTATCATAAACTCACAGCATACATTTCTTAAAAGAAATTCACCAGGATGAAGGAAATGATGTTCAACATTCAGTATTTTCAGTGTGAGGACCCCTTGACACTCTGCTGACAATGAATGAATCTTCTGAATGTGCTACATGTACAAAAAAAAAACAAAAAAAAACACAGAATGTCCAAGGACAATCCCATTCATCATCATGGTCTATAAAATGTTCATTCATTCATTGTTCCTGCTTCAAATGCAACCAATAATGTAACTTATATCTAATTAGTCAAATCCTCATCAATAACAACAGGCAAAATAATCCACAAAGAAGTCATGCGTGCCCAAAAGAAAACACACAGCAGCAAGAAAAACCCAACATTTAGTGAATATTAGCTTTAAGTATTAGCCACGAATGCTAGCTTCTGTTTTTGTTTCTGGTGTTTCTCACCCAGCTACATGCATAAGCCACCTGTCTAGTTAGCATAAATGATGGCTGTAGCTAATGCAGTGTTTCCTTCTTGACAGATGGAGGGGATGGGACATGCGGTGACAAATTGTTGTTGTTAAGTTACGTTTTTGCTTTTGATACACAACGACAAGAGGCAGGCCACATAAACTTATGTAGTTAATGCGAGTAGGTCACATTATGTCACCATTAGCAAAAGCCAAGCCTGAAATAAATGCTTCTCCCTCAGGTGAAAGAGCTAGTCTTGACGGCACCTTCTGAAAAATGTAAATATTATATCAGCTGCTTTCCCTCAACTTCTACTTTGGGGCTGCTAATTTTGAGCTTGACTACACAGTTGCAGGTCCAATAGACAATGTGACCAAAGCTGTGGTGTTTTTCAGTGTCATGTTGCTGAAGTTTGTTCGATTACATACAGTTACTTACTCTGGTCTGGTCTTGGTTTTTACTTAGTCTCAGTCCTTCCAAATCTTGGTCTAGGTGGTCTTGAGACAACATTACTATAGAGCCATATTTATCGACTCCTGAGGTTTTGTTACTTATTGATTTGTTTGTGAAATGTCATCGTTTTAATCCTTTATCGAGTAAGTGACTATTTTTGGTCATTTCTGCATGCATTAAAACACAGTAATAGCAACAGTTCCAGTGAGGACAGTGAGTCAACAATCTCAGGTCCAATGTGGTCTACGGGGTCTGTAAGGTCCACCTCTGCATGAACAGTGAGTGTAGCAGCTTTATTAGGTACCATGAAGTAATGGTACAGTACTAATGTAAGGAATGATGTTCAAACAGATCATGTGGACAGGGGTCTGGATCAGCACTTATGTTGTAATCCTTGATGATGATGTTCTAATTTTCTAACATGCATGTTCCTTTTGCCTTACATATGTTTTTCTTGTATTTTTTTATATATGCCTCTTAGACTTAGGTTACGTTCAGACTGCAGCCAAATGTGGCCCAAATCCGTTTTTTTTGCCACTATTTGACCTGTATCTGATCTTTTAAAGACAGTCTGAACAGCACTAATCTGACCCAGGCCACTTTCATATGTGGTACTAAATCCAATATGTATTGGATATTTTACAATGTGACGTCAGTCTGTACGGCCAGGTCGCATTTATCCGACCTTTACGTCATTGAAATCACTGAAGATGAGCATTTTGTCATAATAGTGTTATGGAGAGGTGGTCACAGATATATTTAAATGTTTTTCTTGTCATTCAAAAATTATGAATGAAGTGTGTGTCAGTGAAGCAGCTAACTTCACTACCCCACCACTCCTGACTCCGACTCCACATTCAAATACTCCATTGTACAGACGTAGCAGCCACAGCAAAAAACCTGGCTCTGCTCTTTTTTTAATCTTCTACTTAAAATGATTTGACTGGTGGTGACTTTGGTTTTAGATAAACTTTATCAGGGTCACACACACTGATATAAGATGCCTCCATATTTACTTCCTGAAACACAGTGTGTTCTGCATGGTCCTGTATAACATCAGGACCTCTTCTGCACATGCGGGTCACTTCAGAGTCACATTCAGTTCATACTGAGAACTGATAGAAGTCCCATTTAATGTGTAATATGAACGAGCACAGAAAAAAGTCCGATTTCACACAAAAAAAAAAAAAAAAAAAATCAAAATTGTGCATTAAGACCTGCTGTGTGAATGTAGCCTTAGTTTTTTTTTTTTTTTGCAGCTTCTGGGTAAGGAACCAAATATGGTAACTTCATTGTTGTTGATTTTCTACATGACAATATAAAAATACTCTTTTTTTTTTTCTTCTGTTCAGACAAGGTACAGTTTTAAGTTGTTGCCTGCTTGACAGTTTCGACTGTGACTCCAGTCTTCCTCCTTCCTGAAAAATTTCACAAAACAATAAAGTCTTGTTATGTTCTCTAATAAAACACTGTGGTTGGAATTTTGAATGTCAGATTATTTCTCCGAGTGCCCTATAAAGGAGTAAAGGGAAGAGCACATGCATGCAGCTGAATTAAGTTTTGTTTGTTTGTTTTTTCCAGTCCTGCTCTGGGTGTAATGTCATTCATTTTCAGAAAGCATATGGACTACATGCTTGTTGAAAGAGCTTTGTTTTCCTATGAATCCCCTCGTGTTAGCGCTGAAATTGAACAAAAAGAAAATTCTGGGACAGTTTGGAGATAGAGTTGCCAGATCGGGCCTTGTTTCTCCAGTCTCAGTCTGTTTATGGGCTAGACCAGCTGTGATGCAGCCCTGTTTGGAGAGGCAGACAGGGTGCAACCTTTATTCTGAAAAGGCAGGCCCATTGGGATGACGCTCGCTAAAACAGCGTCAGATGGCAGCAAAGCCTGTGGACATGAGGGGCATTTTGATGTGAGTCAACATAGTCCTCCACAACTTGAAGCGTGAGTAAGTTCAGAAAACAAAATAATGGGTTTGCTGTGCTGTCAACATAATGGTCTGTGTTTGTTTCTGTCATGAGTTTTGGAGGAAAAGAGGATTTGAGGGTTGAGAAGGCTTGCTGCAATATTCCCAGAGCTCATCATTATTCTATCATCCCTCTGTAGTCAAGTATATCTCCCCTCTCGCCTCTTAGCACATACAGTACATCTACAGTAGTAATATCTCATCTGTAGTCCGGCTGATTGTTATTCATAGCAATGCAGAGCAGAAGCACGCTGAGCATAGTTTGGTCTGTGTGCAGATGAGAGAAGGAACGAGAGATGGAGAGAATTGGGGAGAAAAATGATTACTTCTGTGTAGTCAAACAGTTTCAAAGCCGATGCTCCCCCTTCTGTCAAGAGATGAGGCTCACACTGAATCTGAGGGCAGACAGACACCGAAGATCTTTTCCTGTTTTCCAAACTCCTCATCATGTTCTTTCACAGAAAACTTTTTCCTGCTTGTGTATGACGACTCAGAAGTCTTCCTCTGCCTCAAACTTTGCATGAACTTCCTTTGTTTTTACAAAGACTTCTGGGAGTTGAGAGCAAAGGCGAAATCTTTTCAGATTGTCTCATGAAAATCTCTAGCGCCTCACTTTTGAGGTTGTGGCATTGCGCATCGCTGGTGAAAAGTTTTCGAGGCTTCTGTGAGGTTGCTGAAACACTAAAGACACTTAGTTGACTGAAAACTCGGCATCCATTATCTGTCACTTAGCAGCTTGTATTTTAGGTTTTGTTCTTCAGATGATGGCATGAATTCGGCAAAATAATCAGGAAAAAATATCTAGCACAGAGAGCCAGGTGTGTGCATGTTTTTATGTTGTTCTAGGCCAAAAATCTCTTCTTAAGCACTCTTGTACCCATTTATCCTTAATGATTGAAGTGGATTTCACAGAAGCGATCAGTTTAAAAATCTGTTTAACCTTTGTCCTACCTCTTAGATACAATTTCCTCTCCATGATCAGACTGGAATAAATAAATAAATCAACAAAGGACTTAGGTTCCTAGTAGAAAAACAACACACACAGGTTCTAGATGTGGTAGTTTTTATGCTGTTGTGTATGGGTGCATGCTGTACTGCATTTTTCCAGCAGTCACCACTAAAGCATTCTGGGTATAGCAACATGATTGTTAAGCTATTGTATTCCAAAATTACTAACATCCACCAAAATACTGGTCCTGGCAACTTGCTGTTTTTGTTTGTCTGTACCTTGACCAAAAATACATAAGTATGCCAAACTGCAGCGGTTAGCTCTATCCAGATTTTGTGTGAGTCCCCAGACACATACACACACACAGAGGCCACATCACAACAGGGAGTGAAAAACATGTTAGTCTTTAGTGGCAAAAAATAGATATGTCTGTCAAAAGGGATTGGAGAAATCATTAATGTCACTTAATCCAATCAGAAAGGTACGAGTAATCCAGTCACACTGTGAAAAATACCTTTGTACCATTAGCGACATCATTATGATTAGAGTGTGATGCTTTTAGCGCTGAATCATTGTGCCATGTTAAAGGGAAGTGCTTCACTCCAGTAAAATAAAACATCAAATGACTAAGAATTAATCAGGAAATGTCATGTATGTCAATTTAACTGTGTGGTTTTCTCTGGCTTGAACTGATATTGTTTGTGTCTGTGGAGATTAACTGCAATTATGCTGAGTTAATTTTAGCTAAATATATCAGTAGAGTGGAAAGCTCTTAATGATTGTGTCAGTCAGTCTGATGACATTAAGGAGTTGCTTATTATAACCCAAACTTTTTTTTTTTTTTTTTTTTTTTCGGTATTCCTCATGCAGATTAACCTCTACTTACTGATATTTTTATACAGTATTTGTGGTATGAATTTTAAGTAATGGAATGGACAGCATTGCTAATGAATTCTGTTGACCTTAGTTGTTTCACTTGATGATCTAAATTAAACACTGTGAACAAACTAATTAATTTTTACTAATTTATTTAATTTGGATGCCTTTGAGTTGATCACTGTTAAGTATTTTGAAATTGTTTTGAACCCCACAGGGGAAAAAAAAATATTGTGCGGTATTAACTATTCAATACATGTGGAAATACAGGGATATTAAATGTCTTTATTATTAAAGGGTTGCTGCCTTGCGAAGGAGAAAAACAGTGTGGTTTATGTTTCTAGCATTGATCAGTTGTGAGCTGAGTTGTGAAGAACATGTCACTTGAATAGATTTCCTTTTGCACATAAATCCCACAGAAAGACCACCAAAATGCTTTTATTGACCCTCGCTGCCTCTGCCTCTGTTGTTGCAGGCAAAGTATTGAACACGGACCTGCGCCACTACCTCAGTCTGCAGTTTCAGAAGGGCTCACTGGACCACAAACTACAACAGATCATACGGGACAACCTCTACCTACGCACCATCCCCTGTAAGTACACAGTACACTCCAGATCGCTTTCACAGCACTTAAAAATCCTGCACGCTCAAAGCAAACCAGGAATGTACAGTGCAGCCTATTTTCAGTGCATATGCATGTATCTGAAGGACCTGAGGGGACCAATGGGCAACACACTGAACATTCAACCCACTAGAAGCAGCACTAATGTGTTGCCTCTCTGCTGAAGCTACAGCTCCGTACAGTGTGCACAATACGCACAAACACAATCACACACTGTTGTCACCCTCATTGTCACCTTCTGAAAGCTTCCTCTCACACACTTTGCAAAACACTTACACATACACATGCTTTGAGGTCACCATAGCAACCAGGCCAAGGCCATCTCTCCAACCCCCATGTAACTTATTTACTTCTGTACCATATCATCATAGTGATCAAAGTCATATTCTTTCTGAAAATAACCCTGTATTTTCCCTCTGCTGCTGTTTTATCCTGACTTTGTGCTCAGTGTGACCATCATCCACTAAAATTAGTAATGGACTGATAAATAAAAAGGCTGGTACTGCAAACCACCTCAATGAAAATAATTCAGAGGCAATTCATACCTAATGAGATATTATATTGTACTTTCTTTTAAATTAAATATGAATGTGAAAAGTAGGATTTTGATTGTGTAACCTGTTGAGTTACTACATTCACAGCGCACTAGTCTATTCTATAAATTGTACAAAATTAAATCAAAGCATATTACTACTGTAACATGGTCTCCAAACACATTCACAGCTGTAAAAATAGTCGCTGTCGGGAGGAAACCTCTGAAGTCTTTTTTTTTTCCCCTTCATACATCAAACACACTAAAAGTTTATATCATTGAAAAGAAAACTCAAACAGGAACTACTCAAGGAGTTGCAGGAACACAAATGATTGTTTTGAATTTTGCAAGACAAGTTACTGTGGAGGTAGAATTTTAAATGTTTTATGATGTGTGTGTTGAGATGAAAAGTTCAGCTTGCAGAGGACAACAATGAACTGTGAACCTGTTTTATTTAGGCATGTATTTCTGAAACTGTATCTGTATTTTAATGGACACCAGGAAAAATAGCCAACACTATAGTGGAAGCTAATGAGGATCCGTATAAACAACTGGTCAGTCTTCAGATTGGACTAATGGTTTCAGAAATATTTAACCAATGAAAAGGGTTGAAAACACCTTGTTACTACATCTCTTAAAGGAGTGATATTTTGGTTTTTTAAATGGAATTATCCATTTCCCCACCTCGAACTGGTCCTGAACGGAGCAGCTAGGCTTCTCCCTGGTTTTAACAGACAACACCACATCAGCATGATCCTGGCTTCACTCCACTGGCTTCCTGTGTGTTTTAGAATTGATTTTAATATTTTACTGATCACTTTTAAAGCTAGAATGGCCCTGGTCCCTAGTTATATAACAGATATGATGGCTAACTATGAGCCAGTACGTAGCCTTAGATCCTCAGGCGGGGGGCTCCTGGCTGTTCCAAAGTCGAGGCTTAAATCAAAATCTGACCGTACCTTCTCCAACAGGGCCATTCAACTTTGGAATGGCCTGCCCGAGGAGATAAGGCTGCGGAATCAGTGACATCTTTTAAATTACTTCTTAAAACACATTTTTATAGACTTTCTTTTATGTAATGTTATCACCTCAGAATGTTGAATTTTAATTTTACCCTGTTTATTAATACATGATCTTTTAGGTATTTCTTTTATCATGTTGCCCCTGTTTTAGTATCTTTGTTTACATCTTGCATCCTGCTGTTGTGCCCTTTTTATTATGTATGTAAAGCAGTTTGTCAACTCAGTTTTTAAAGGTGCCATATAAATAAAGTGATTATTATTATTATTATTATTATTTTTTTCAAATTAATTAATGAATTAACTTTTCAAACATTTCACTGTGGTCTACATAAACTGTAAATGCTTTGCTTGGGTCTGAATTCTTCTTTAATTCAACTCCACAGGTCCACCTTCAACCCTATTTCTGAGTAATGACATGAGACGGGTCGTTTTGAGCGTTGGCCCTTTAAATACAAATGAACCACTTCACACAGGTTGTCAAAATCCACTCCGTTTTTGCCAGAATGAATATAAAGATACTTTGCAGCACCTCTTGGGTTCAGATTTAAACTGTATGAACTATTAGGGTCCAAATACTCAAATAAATGAACCAAAAACTAATAAAAGTGGGTTTAGCAAAGTACGAACCCTTTAACTCCATTCATTTATTTAGAATATACATTTTTTTTCTAGTTTCCTGAAAAATAAGCATTTTGGACATGAGAGGTTTCCACCCAACAGCAACGGATTGTTAATTAAAATGAAAATGATGCTGAACGTATATTTTCTGATGAAGGTGTAAGTTACATATACACTATACATTAAGTAATGTAATCAGTGATATAAATGTTTCCATGTTCATTTTCTTGTAAACACATTTTTAGAGCCACTTGGAACAGTCTTGACAAGACAAACCAGTTAATAGATTAATAAATCCCTCCATTTGAGTATTTTTATTTTAATAGCTTCTCTCCTTAAACGTCTAGTTTTTGTGTTCCTCCTCGTTGGACCAAATGAAATAAAGCATCGTGTTGATCTTTTGGAAACTGAATGAGATTATTCAAAACTTAATTATATCAATTAACAATAAAAAAAATAAATAAATAATAATAATGTGTGTAGCTGTCAAATTCAGTATCAAGTCACCAATAATATACAGTAATAGGTAACATGTGCAGTGCTTAACAAATGTATTCAGCTCCACCCAGTATAAGGTGTCCCACTGCTGCCATAATTGAACAGTATTTCTGTTTACCAAAATATTTTTTATGTTTCTATAATGGTTCATCCACCAGTATGTACAAGATCTTTTTTATCCAAACCATATCTTTAGTGCTCTCTTGTTGCCATCCATACATTTTCTAGTTCAGTGTTTTACAAAAATGCAGCAGGAAATGACTATTTTTTTATGAAGTCGCACAAAGTTATTATCTTGCATTCCTGTGTAAAACTACATAAAAACAATGGCAGCAAGAATGCAAACTGTTATCTGCACCAAAGGTGGACACACTAAATATGGACATTTATGGTTATTATGGTCAACAAGGATTATTTTGTTATTCCAAATGGGCATTTTCTTAATGAATAACAATGAAACTGTTAATCTGAAACAAGTTTTTGACATAATATGAAGTTTTTTATGTTTTCTTGTTTTCATGGCAGGCGGTCTAATAGATTTGTTAAGCACCATACATTCTATTTGACTTGTCTTAAAAAGATGAGTAACTGTAGTGCAGTCAATTAAAATTGTGAAATTGTAAGCAGCAGGTGACGAGTGGTGGTGAAGTAGCAGCAGTAGATGTGTTTCCTGTATAATGCATTATCTGTAATTGTGAAACTGTGATGATGTCCACAGATATTTTGCCCTAAATATTTAGTGCATCCTATTGAGCGCTGACTCTGCTTGGAGAAGCGCCGTAATTGAGTGTAGTGACGGTTTAAGTTCCATGCAGAGCGACTCCTCCTGAGGCGATGACAGACTCTCAGGCACAGCCCTGTCACAAACATGCAGCATCTCTGCCCCCCTCCCCAGAGGCTGCACGTAGCTCCATCTTGTTCAGAGGTGACTTGCATGCCCAAGTGTGAAATTTTTCAAGAAGTAAGCTCCTTACCTTTCATGTATATTTCATATTTTCATTTTTCATCTTGGAGGGGGCTAAATATGTTTTTCTCAGCCTCAGCTTTTTCCTACTTCCAGCCTTATCTTTTATCACCGTCGAAAATCTGTCTTTTTTTCTGTTTTACTACAAATATGTTTTACTATACTTTATATCTAGTCACTCTTTGTTAATTCACCATCCTCCTTTTAGGTGCCCACAAGATATATTATCTATATCATAATACTGGAAGGGTTCAGAGCATCTAAGAGTGTGCATGCGTGTGTCGGCACAGTTCTGACAAATGAAGACTTTTTTACCTGGCCAATCTGGTATCGACAGTTGAGTAATAGTCCCATCTCCACATTAAATATCTCGATAAGTTGATAAGACCAATATTTTCAGAGATATTAGTCATCTGGAACTCAATTGCCTTATAATCAGAGAAGCACAGTACCATGCTGCATGATGGGAAATGAAGTTAAAAACAGGTACACCACCTTTACTCCTGCAGTCCTGACATATTGGTATTAACATGGGCGCCTGCAGCCTGGGCCGCCACTGAGGGGGATAAACTCAACAAATTCATGGGACCCAGCATTCTTGGGGGGCCCGTACAGCAGTGGGGTGGCCCCGGAGAGTTACAGGAATAGTTAATTATAGTTAGTGTAGTTTTATTTCAAGCACATAGAATCGTCAGACAACAAAGAGCCATACAACATGGTCAAACAAAATTTTCTGCACTCGAAAATAGTAAAGTGAAGTGAAGTAAAGCATCTTCAGTTTGCACCGCTCCAACAACGGACTGCTATCTTTCCTACACCTACAACCCATGGTTCCACACGGGTCACATACTAGTCTACATTCTAAAAGCCAAGTGGCCTCTGTGTGTGTGTGTGTGTGTGTGTGTGTGTGTGGGGGGGGGGGGGGGTGTTCATTGTCATACTTAAGTATTTTTGGTCAATTAAAAACTGTAAGTTGATATAACCAACATTTTGGAAGATGTTAATAATTTTCGAATACAATAGCTTTATAATCACATTGCTATTGCCAGAACACTTTGGCGGTGACTGCTGGACAAATGCGGTACAGCATGCATGAATATACAACAGCATAAAAACTATCACATTTAGAACCCGTGGGGGGAGTTCTTAATAAATGACTTAATGTCCAGTTGTCAATGTATTTGCTGAAAGACAGAATTTGTCTGCACAGAGTAAAGGAGATGTACAAAAAAAAAACAAAAAACGCGTCCCTCTGGTGTTGTTCAGTTTGGATCCTTATGGATTAGATGTTACTGGAGAAATGTGATTCCGTCCCAGTCAGTGAAAAACATGCACATTTGAATTATTAAGGTCTGATTTCTTTAACATGGAACATTTATGTACATCTGCATTACACATGAATTTTCACTAGCCTGGACTCAATTACATTTCACATGTCTGTAATTCAAGTGCACTGTGAGTTTCAGTGTATTTTGCATATTATTGCATGTGAATACTTTATCAACTAATACCACCTTTCTGAACTCAGAAAATGCATTGTATGACTTATATTAGCACAAATATAAAAAATAAACTATAAACTTTTTCAGTGCATTACAAGTCAACATATGAATCTTCACAGCCTCTCAGTTTGATTACAATGGCTGCATCATGATGCTTCTTTAAATGTAGGATGTAAGTATCTCTAATCTCTATGTAATACAGTAAATGTCGTAGCATTAGTTCATTCATTCCCTTTTGCACTACTCATACGGGGTGTTTTCCTCTCAAAGTTAAATAGCTCTTGGTCTGTTTTAAATCAGCCCCTGTACTCACGCAGAAGACTAATTATAGAGTTTTACTAAAGTCATGTCACTAGTGATTACCCTTGCAAAAACACTTTAACCTGTAATTCACCCCTGCTCTGTCTTTCACAAAGACACACACATAAATGCCTGTGTCATCTATACTCACCTGCACACTCACACACAATGATTGCAACTATCTGTATTGTACATGGGTCTCTATTTTTCCCACGTGCGGTGGTGGCAGTCGCTGAAGTTTTACTGCCCGTAACCACCATTCATCATCAGCAGCCAGTGTGCTCGCTGCACGAGTCTGACTCTCTAATCCCCTGCTTGAATTACTGTCTTAATGAGCAAGAGACCAGGACTCGCACAGTGACGGCACCTCCATCATTCACTCGCTCGCTTTCACTCTCCCATCCTTCACCCTCTCTGTTTCACTTTCACTCTCTCTGTTTCAATTACCCTTGCCTTATCGTCCCAACCTCACGCCAACCCGTTCCCCCACACAGCCTTCTTCATGTTTACAGACTGAGCGCGATTGTGCTACTGAGAACAAAAATGCTAAAAGTTAAAATCTAAAAAATATATTTCTTTAAAATGATTATTCTATTTCTTTCTATTTTTTCTTATGCAGTTTTCTATTGTAATTCTCTTTCTCTTTGTAGATTAACACAGACAACAGTGAATGGGAGCTCAACAGAAGCTTAGAATGTTATGCGTCTTCCTTTTAGTTTCACAGAACTGTTATAGATTTTTATTCTGTGAGGCAAAATGTTCTACTTGTAAGTACGAACATTGTACATTTAGCTTTAGATACAATGATGCATATCAGGGTTTGTCCACCAGTCGTTGGCTGATTCTTGTTTCATTTAGAATTGTGGCATCTCAGTAGTTTTGTTGAATGTGTGAACAGTTTATAATGGAAAGATAGTTCTTTTTTGATAAAACTAAAATGTATGTTGATAAAAAGATTAATCTGTGTTTTGCTCTGAAATGAGTAATAAGTGAAATCTGAAATGTAGCGTATAATAGTTCATAATCCTCAATAGGGGGAAATGATACAGGCATTTTTGTCTGAGTCTTGTAATTTATTAAAAACAGAAAGCTGCAAAGCTGCATGTAGCATTTCGTTATATAGTAGTATGTGTGTTTTGCGCTTTTAATGGATTTCTTGGTTTTATAAGAGGTAAAAGGAAAGAGGGAAAAGAAGTCCCTCAATCTTCTATTTTGTTGGAGTCTGAAGTCCCTTTAAAAAAAAGGGACAACAGTTCTTTACAGAGGTACATTAAACTAGATTTAAAATAGTTGCACTGTTTTTTCTTTTGTGTTGAAAAAGCTCCAAATATCAATTTCACCCAATTAAAACCTGTTATTAGTCCCAAATCTTCACCTTTAAAGGAGTGTCACTTTAACCTTTTGTTGGGCACTCAATTAAATACTCAAAATTTTAACCTCTTGCATAAAAAGACTTTATAACTTTTGTGAGTTATACATTTTCGTTAGTAAGTTTTTTATTGTGACATAGACAAATCAAGGTCAGTGAAGTTACCATATTTGATTATAAATATTCAGGAAGTAAATATAAAAAATACAAGAAAAACAAATGTAAGGTGAAAGGAAAACATATTTTACAACATTAGAACATAATTTTTAAAATAATTAAAATAAAATAAATGGGTGTGGCAAACCTTTATCAGAGGCGGTGCCACTAACCTGAAGGGGGCGGGTCGAGTGCACTTCCGTGACTTGCTGCCGTCACAAAGTCACGGAAGTGCAAATCTGCCCGTTTGAAGCTCATATCTTAGAAATAAGGAGAAAACTGTAGATTGACAAAACTGATTTTTTTCATACTTGGAGGAATTGTAGACAGCCCGAAGATGCTTATTATTGATAGGAAACCGCTCAAAACTTGATTTTTCATAATATGACCCCTTTAACATAAGTGCTGACACAGACACTTGTAAACATCCACAGGATCCCTTTGAACATCATTACTTACATGAGTATCATTACTTCATGGTACATAACAAAGCAAGCAGTGTTATCTGAGGATATAACAAGACTGTGAAATTTTATGAAAGTTTTCAAAAAAATGTTATTGTCATGTTTTTTTTTTTGTTGAAAATCAAGGTCAATGAAGTTACCATACTTGGTTCCTTGCCCATAAGTGGCAATAAATAAATAAATCCATGAAGCATATGTAAAAATAAAAATACATGTATTACTTCATCATTAAATTAGTACCATAACTTCATGGTACCGAACAAAGCAGGTCCATTCACTATTCATGCAGAGGTGGACCTTACAGACCCTGTAGACCACATTTGACCTCACTATAACTGTTATTACCACCTGCTTGTAATGCATGTAGAAATTACCAAAAATAGTCTCTTGCCCGATAAAGGGTTAATGTGCTTTTCTTAATAACTGTAAATATGAAATAGTTAGAGGAAAATGGCTGACATTAAAGCAGCAGGCCACAGCGCAGTGTAACCCGGACAATACGTGTGTTGAGTAATGGGCTTGTCTGTTGATTTTTCTCCTCTTGCACTGGGCTTTCCTGGCTGCAGTTATTTTGCTGTAGAAGAAGAAGTAATTTTCTCATTGTGGGAAATCAATACTGGTAGAGACAAGTTTTGTAAGAGCAACGAGAATTTGTAAAGCCACAGAATTATAACTGGCTCTTCAACCCAAATACATTTCTTGTTAAACATTACACTGTTAAAATAAATAAGCTTATCTGAGGCTGGATTTATGCTCAAAATGCGTGTGACAATCATGTCGACAGCAAGAGGATTAGCAGAGGCGGTTTGAGTCACTGTGCCAATGGTCCACTTTGCTTAACAACCAGCAGCTCCACTGTGCTCTCATACAAGTGGAGCTGATTTGTGCTGTCCTGGTTTTTGTGCCTTTACCAATGCCACAGCATAGAGTTCACTTCAGTTCTGCCGATTCGCAGCACCTTGAGACCAAAGTGGAAATATTAGTTATACTTTTGGGCCTGTAATAAAACCTCAAACAGGATGTCACAAATTAACCCATAAAGACCCAAATAGCCACCATCAACCAGAAGCATCCACTGATCTAACACTGGTTCAATACCTATTGACCCACTAATCCTATCAATTCATGTCAATAATTGGTGTAAATGTTGTAACCTAGAAATGTTTGCAATAATTTCCAATGTATTAATCTGTGAAAGGATAAACTTATAGTAAATAGTATATTCTTATTTCATGGTATAATTTTTGGTATTGTCAAAAGGTTAGAGTAGGGCTGTGCAATTAATCGAATTTTAATCACAATTTCGTTGTCAAATGATATCAAAAGTCATATAACCGAGCTGAAACTATTTATTTTCCTTTTGTTTTTTTTTTACACAATTTCTGAGAGATGTGCATGCGCAATACTTTCCATTCCATTGCAAAACAGCTGTACATATTTGTTGCCAAAATTTATTTTCAATTTGAATATTTTGCATGAAGAATCAATAACAAAGTGTTTGTTGAGAGAGGGAAAAATGGTGTATAAATGCATTGTGAAAATCAAAATTAATCGTTTGAATAACTGTGATGTCAATATTGACCAAAATAATTGCGATATTGATTTTTTTTCTAGAATCAAGCAGCCCAAGGTTAGAGTTCACGTGAGTTTGTGACGTCATTAGTGAGTGTGAGACGGAAGAGAGCTGCTGTATAGAAAAAAAAAAGTGTGTTAGTGGTGAAAATTAGATGTGTAATATAAACTCCAACACCAGAACTGTGAACAATAAAGTTGCCAGAAAGAGAACAGAGTTGTGACTGTTTGAGGGTGCAACTTCAAATACAGTTTGTCATCGTTTCATAGTCATCAGATATGACCCATTTTGGATGTTGAAAGGCTCTGTAGTTACCATGGAAACACCGTCATCTTCTACAACTTTGATTCAGCAGTAAAACCCATTTAGTTTTTGACAAATGACAGTGGATGGAGGCACTTGGTTTATGTTCAAATCATGATATATTTTACACAAAAAGTCACTTTATCCTTCAGTTGTCTCTGTTTTGAAATAAAAACCTTTGAATTCACTACCAGCACTACTTTTGTGGCAGTTCCCAAATGAAATTTTCTCTATATCTAAACTTCTTAAGCAATTTATCACCATTTATGTATAATATTATCATCTGTATTTTGTATTTCATCAGTATACATCATGTATTTTCCTGTATTTAATTTACAGATTATGAATATGTTCATAAAAGCTCAGATTAAAGTTGAGGGTGATAATATCAAAAACAGAGAAAACTACAGAAAAAAGGGACTTTTTAAGAAAAACATGTCATTAACTGTACATAAACCAAGTGTTTCCATGTTGTAGAAGATGACTGTGTTTCCATGGTAACCACAGAGCCTCTGAGCATCCAAATGGATCATATCTGATGACCATGACAAGATGAAACACTGCATTTTACACCAATTATTTGCATGTATTGACAGGATTAGTGGATCAACAGGTATTAAATATTGTAGATATTTTAGTTTTTGTCGACGGATATTTGGGTTTTTATCGGTTGATGAAATCTACATGATCAGAGAGTTAAATATAGGACAAAATATGATTTACAATGAAAATATAATAATGTTGAAATAAATGGTGATAAATTATTTAAGAAAGGTTAAATAGAGTAAAAAATGTATGGGTTCAAGTATTGTCCCAAATACCAATCATGATTTCTCTGAATCAAGGGAGAGTTATTATAATTTCAGAGATCTTTGTAGCTGTGAATGGACTAAAGTGAGGACAAATGTAAAGTAGATGGACTGAGTTGTAAGTGTGAAATTATGGACTAGACCTGATGATGAATTTAAGTTATTTACTCCTCCTTTGACAATGTATATTTTAAAAAAAGGAGAAAAAAAAGCTTTAAGTTTGAAATCATTTAGGAATATTGAATTGAGGTGGTAGATATGTTTTTGTTGATTTTATTTATTTATTTGCTTCCTTATTTATTTTTATTTTATGATGTGAATGCTAAATGTACATTTAATTTAATGTAAGCAGTATAGCAGGTGAAAAGGACAAGCAAAAAATAAGCTTTTGCTTCTATCCTATTCCTTTTTTTTAAAAATGTTAATTATAATTATTGTACTAAGTGTAATAATTAATGTACAAACCAAAAATTCATTCACTCAAAAGACAAAATAAAAATGGATCTCAAATAGAGCAATAAAAAGAAAGAAAAGGAGCACAAAGACAGCAGGGCCTTTACTGTGTGTGTTGTAAATCCCTAAGATCCGTTCACTGGTTCTTGGGATGGGCTCCATCTCATTTTGGACACGAGGAGAAAAAAAACCTGGAGGAGGCTTTCTGAAGCACTGAAGAGGACAAAAGGAGGGACATTTTTGTTCGAGGGCTGAAAGCTCCAGGTCATATACAGTCCTGTGACCTCCCGCTGAGATCAGAGAGGGGTCCAAAGAGCTTGATCTCACACTAACTCTCAATCTTATTCACACTCATACACTCCACTGATATAAAAACACACGTACTGAAAGCTAGGGGCAATTCGGTGCATGTTGAGGACACATACAGCTGTACTTTGTGACCTTTACACTTGCTGTTATCCCTTCTCTTTGCTTCTCCTCTTTCCTTTCCTCCTATTCTTCCTGAATTTTAAAAATAACACTGGCTGCACGGAAGTGGTAAACAAGTCGCTTTACATCTCATGTTATGTTGTTTTCAGTACAGTATTTTACAGCATGAGAAAAGCACAAAAAATGTGTGACAGAGTTTGCCTTGATATCCTTTCTTAAAAGGAAATACTCCACAAAAGAACCAAAAGACTTTGTAATGATCCTCTTTCCCTTTTTCACTCTGCCTGTCTTTCTTTGCATTTCAACAGCAAAGCCTTAAGCCATCTTTTTTTTTTTTTTGAAGCACCAACATAAAACTATGCAAGAAATCACCATGTTAAATTTATGGCCTGCCATTTCTGACTGACTACCTCTGATGTTCCCAACGTGACATTCTCTCAGTCCATGCAGGGGAAAAAAAAAGTCTCAGTAGTGCATAGACGTAAGAACTTGCAAGACTAAAATGATAATTTGTTTCAGTCCTGGACAGATGGACAGAAACAGACATGTGCATCCACAGGCAATTCAGCTGTCCATAACATTAATACTGAAATATGCTCCGCTCTGCACAATCCAAAAGCATTGCTTGTTCTGCTGAATTCAGCATCCTACTGTGTTCAAAGACGCTTTATATCGTTTGTGTTTGTGGGTTTGAATCGGACTCCATCAGCCAGTAAAACATTGAGTATGCTCACAAGTTTGTTTTTCCATAAATGTATGTGTTTATACTTTAATATTTCATGCACCTTAGACCGCCAACTTACAAAGTGCAAATATATTTTAAGTTTAAAGTAGGTCCATTTGATCTATTTTAGTCACAGGTGTTTGAAGTCCTTGAAAATGCTTGAATTTTAATGTTGTGCTTTCAAGGTCTGAAAAGGGCTGGAATTTTAGTTTAAGTGTTTGCAATTATAGCTCTGTGATGTGATTTCTTTCTTTATTTTAAATATTAACTCTGCCAGGTTAGACGCTAAGCCAAAGCTGGCTACAGAGAGGTGATACATTTTGAAAACTAAAACTAAAACAAAAAAGAACCCAGGCATGTTCCATCTAAATTTATATCTTCAAAAACTTGTTTTCCTTCAATTTCTAAACTTTTTGCTGTGATGAAATATTATTGATGATTGATGTTTATAAGCATAATACAATGTACATAATTGTGCTAAAAAGTGAAAAACATAATCATAAGTTAATGTATTCCTGTAGATATATATTTGATACTATCCATAAGGTGCTGAGCTAGAAAAAATTGAAAATGACCCTTAAAAGTGTTGACTGTTTGACCTTGAAAAATGTGTATGAACCCTGTAGTCAGCACACTTGACTCCTCAGTATAACATAAACTCAGATTTAACAATTGGAAATTAGTTTGGTGAGAAATTTTCTTATTCTTGATGACTTAGCTACATTCGCATGTGAATGTGCACTACAACACTGTGCAATAGATTTAGGCCACATGTAGGTTTGTTGTTTTAGCAAAAGTATCATATCATATTACAATGTACAAATGCGTTTCTGAACTGAAATATAGAACAGCATTAAAAATGAGTTTTAGATAAAAGAAGTTTTTTATATCATCATCTACAGAGATTGCAAAATGCTTCAGAGTTTATTTTTCCGAAAATTATATATTTATATACAGTGGTACCTCTACTTACAAAATTAATCCGTTCCGGAAGTAGTTTCGTAAGTAGATAATTTCGTTAGTAGA
>JAQQZY010000023.1:4519199-4541253 GCA_030068375.1 Ostorhinchus rueppellii
TGCACAGACCTGAGCACAGACTAATATGGTCATACTTCCTGGTTCTAGTCAGGACCTGAGCAGCAGCGTTCTGGATGGGCTTACAGCTCATTTAGAGAGTCCAGTGAGAAGGCCATTACAGTAGTCTAACCTGCTAGAGATAAATGCTTGGATAAGTTTCTCCAAAAGTCCATCCCATGTTAAAACAATGGTTCCCTTAATATCCCAGCAAATAATCAAAAATGAATCATTTGCATGATTTCTCAACTCAAGTAGACTAACTGCAGTCATACAGTCTCAATGCTTAATTCAAATCTTTTGCTGAAATATGATTTTTCATGCAGTTATTCACATTATAAATTAAATGTGCAGTCATACACAGGGACTGCAGATGAAAAACAGCCATTAGGCTAACGGCGGTCCATTTATAACAATGTGAATTAATGTGCAATGTCCCTGTTAAATAAACCAATAAATAAGGTAAATTCTGAGTTTATGGAAGTGAATATGGATCTTGCTGGGTCCTGCCTCCTCCACTGTAGAATTGTGGCATCTGTCACGTTTCGATGATGTAAAAAGTCATATGAAATGCAACAGGACTGTTCAGGTTAAAGTTGAATTGCAAAACATCGGATATGTATCTTAGGACCATGTACAAAAGTGACCTGGGTCTGATCGTTAAAAAAAAAAAAAAAGTACTTTGTGCTGTTCAGACAATCATTAAAAATAGATATGGGTCACAAATAGGCAAAAAAAGTGAGATTTGGACCACTTTTACCTGCAGTGTGAACATAGCCTATCTGCTTGGAATAGTAGTGTTAGTGTCAGTTACATTTGCCATTTTCAAGTTTGATGACTATCGTCTCAGTAGTTAGACATGTAAAGAAAATCAAATCATCAAAATGTGTTTTCCTCATTGATTTCTTTTTCTTTTTCTCTGCAATTTGGGCTATTATCAAACAATTTTGATAACAGTTCCTGAGAAATCTTTTTATCAATAGAAAGAGAAGAGTAAATTGCAATTCAAAGGACAATTGTAATTTTATTTTTCACCATTTCATTAGCTTTTTTACACACTCAAAGAGATTCTAAAACATAAAAAATGAACAAATTTGCCACAGCTTGAAGTTGCCTGTTCACATAACATCACTAATATATATGTATAAACTAAACCCTGGTGTCATGAAAGTATTGAAGTTTGATATTTGGTATTCCAGCATTAAACACAATACAATGACAGTTTTGTTAGGTTTCAAAAATATTTGACTTTTTTTCCAGCAGAGCTTTTTTCATACCTCTCATACTGTATTTTCTTTGTTGTCGTTTTGTTTTGCTCTATAAGGCAACTACTACGGGACCCCAAAGCCTCCAGCAGAGCCCAATCTGGTGCAGCCTGACCTGGTGGATCAGGTCCTCTTTGATGAAGACTTCAGTGGTGAAGTCCCCAGGAAACGCACCACCTCAGTTAGTAAGATGGACAGGAAGGACAGCGCGGTCCCTGAGGAGGAGGATGATGATGAGAGGCCACCGCTGGTCAATGGATTGCCCGGTCAGTAAATGTCAAAGCACCGGATGTCATGTTAAGTAACGTGGGTTCTGTCATGGTCTGTTTGTCCTTTGGCTGAATCGTCACATTAGGTCAATGTCAGTGTTTTCCTTACAAGGATTAAAGTCTGCGGCTTATCACACAATTTATACAGTTTGACACAGTGGGTTTTTGAGAACAGATACAGTACACCTGTCTTGTTTGAATACATCCTCCAAAGTAAACGGATCACCTTCCTTAATCTCCCTTCCCATCTGCTGCTTAATGTATTTGTAAATCAACGCTGTACTTCTGCAATCCCAGGCTTTACTTGTTTTCCTAATCGGGTGCCAGGAGAATACAACATTTGGTTCAAACATTATTAAAGAAATGCTGCTGAAAAGATCAGTTTAATATTTTTACCTAATTTATAATTGAACAAATATAGTAACACAGAATCTTCTGTTTGTTGTTTGGTTTTGGATCTCCAGAATAAAAGTGATGCCATTGCACTTTTCACAACACAACCCACAGATCTGTGTCATTTCAATATTTCTGTACCAAAAACGTATTTCATGCCACCATTTTGAAATGTATGCCCAATGTTACATTATTTAATTCTCTCCTTACCACTTTTTATCACTGACAGCACTTCAGGCTCAGTAGTAACAAATACCAGGGCTCGTTTTATTTAACCCATAAAGACCCAAATAGCTAGGTATAAACTGTTTAATACCAGTTGATTCAGTAATCCTATCAATACAAGTAAATAATTGGTGTAAAATGTGATTTGTCATCTTTTCATGGTCATCAGATCTGACCTATTTGGACATTCAGAGGTTCCATATTGAACGTGGAAACACCGTCATCTTCTACAACATTGATTTACCAGTAAAACCCATGGAGTTGGATCAATGAACGTGGATAAACACATTTGTTTTTACATTCAGTTATTGATCTCTTTGTTGAATAATTCACTTTTTCTTCATTTTTATCTATTTCTGATATAATAACCCTCAATTTTAATCTGAGTTTTTATGAACATCTGCATGATCAGTAAATTAAACATGGGAAAATACACGATTTTCACTGAAAAAACACAAAAACAGAAGATTATATGATAATAAATGGTGATATATTAAGGTTAAATAGAGAAAAAAAAGATAATTTGGGAACTGGCATAAAAATAGCACTGGGTCTTAATGGGTTAAACAAAAGTGAAAACAATGGCTCACAGGTTATCTGTTAATATTAAAGCAAAGCTTTTTTTTTTTTTTAACATTTGTTTTACTCTCATCTACGGAGGCCCTTTGGTGACGTGAGAAAAAAAAACGTGTGTGGCCAAGTGTATGAATTGTGTACAGATGATTAAATGTGCGCACAAGATAATAAAACATGCGCATGTTTATGGAAATTGTGCACACGATTTTATTGGTAATTGTGGGTACAATTTACTTAAACATAGTCATGATTAACATAATGTGCACATGTTATTGAAAATTGTATTCACAATATATCAGAAAATCATGAGTATAATTTATAAAACATGCACACGTTTCATTCAGACGGGTGCTGTAGTGTGTCCCTTATCAGTCATACTGTAAGAACATCTAGATCCACTAATTGTTAAACATGGATCTCCTAAAGATTTTTTTTTTTTTGCACAAGCCTAAAAAGTTTCAGCACCTATGTTGTTAACAGATGCTTTTGTGGTCAGATGTGGTTTGCAGAAATATTCATTCATTTTCTGATCCACTAAATCTTTGAGAGGGTCGAAGGGCACTGGAGCCTGGAGCCTGGCCAAGCTAACAGAACAGGAACAAAACTAATGCAACTCACTGAATACTACCTGCAGTTATTTGGAGGAGGTTATGTTTAGTCCAACAGCAGGTCTTGTTGTCTAGAAACCACATCTGCATCACAGTTTTGCAAACAAACATTTCTTTTTTTGGAACGCTGTCCTTATTACTAGTTCTCCTACTGTCACCATGACCCACAGTCAACTCAGTTTTCTCAACAGGCAAAATAAAAGATAACACGTCTGTGTTAGATGTGAGTTTTTAGAAATGTTTTGTATCAAGCTGGTGTGCTGTTACCAAAATTAAAGAATTCACTTATTCAGCTGTTGATAAACCTGCCACTTGTCTTAACTGCTCCATAAAAATAAAAATACATCATAGGTCACCTTGAGAAAGTCTCATCTACAGAGCAGGACACTGTGGAAGTGATCAATCAGCAGTACTCCTCAGCTCTCCAAGGAGCAGATCTGTCCTTACTGCTCACAATGAGAACAGGCACAGAACTAGGTTACATACTGAGCATCATACCTGGGTTTTTATAGTAAGAGAATTGGGGTTAACATAGAGACAAGTCCAAGCTGAAAATGTTTTTTTTTTTTAAGAATGAAATATTGTTTTGACAGTCATGGCTCAAACGGTGCTTTCTCAGCTGTACAAAGGATTCACAGAAATCCAAAGTCTGTTTACCCAACCGCTCTGTCATATTGAAATCAAACACAAAACGATGCCCCAACATCCCAGAGTTCTTTTTATGGAAAGAAACCAGTCACAAATGACTGCTCAGCTACAGCCCACAGCTGTGGCAGAGGAGTCTCAGAACAGCCATAGATGGGCAGAGTTATGGTCGAATGAAAAAAGAGGTTAATGGAAAATGTGAGCTCTAAGTCTCTAAACTCTTGGCTGCAGCTTTCCCCATCTTTCCTCGGACTGTCCTTATCAGCCGTTCTCCTCCCCCTGCCCCCTGCAGTCCCTCCATGACTCGTTTCATCAAGTGTGCCTTCACCCTGCTGTGAACTTCACTGATGACCTGAGCCTCACTTCAGGTTCTGCCCTCAGGCTGGTGCAAAGTGTTTACTCAGCTAAGGTACATACAGGGTCAACTACATACAACACATGTGCATTATCACTTGGTTTTAGCCACTAAAAGTGAGGTGCATTGTGTTAGTGTTTGGATTAGAGAGTACAGAAAACCATTTTATGTTTTTGTAAACATCCAACCATGTTTCTACGGTTTTAATTTCAGCAATTTTCAAATCAATTTAAATTCAGGTGAAATTATGTTTGGGAAACACATCCCCCAGATATGCTTTGTTGTACGTCTTTTGGCATCATCCTCTATTGTGACGAGGTTAGCGCCACATAAAAAGAAAGAGATGAAAAGACCTTGTGTTTCATCCTTTTATAACCATCTTCTGAGGAAAGGCATGAAGTGCTAAGTGAATTAGGAAGGCCTTTGTTGTATGTTTCACGTTCATTGTTGAGCAGTTCCTCATTAATGAGCTTGTGTCAACAAATGTAATAGAATAAATGTAAAGAGCAGCAGTAAAGTCATATCATACAGAAAGAGCCTTAGGACTCAAAAGGCCCTTTCTAACGGGAATCCCTGCCTGTGTTGTTGCAGCTCACAAGGAATGTACACATAAACGTCAGCATAAATATTAGCATTGTGTGCACATGCAAATGCAAAACAGCCCTTTGGTGAACACACGCATGCAAATGTTATGAGTGACATCAGCCTCGCTTGCACTTCCCTGCAGCGGGCTGGAAAACATCAGAACAGAGGTGTTTCTGCAGGCTAACCTTCCGCTCTGTCTGCTCTGTTTTCTCTCTGTTTTCTCCATCCTCCCCTCCTCTCTCCAGAGCACAAAGAGGGGGCAGACTGGAGGAAAGCAGTGCCCAGCTACACCCAGTCCAGCAGCAGCATGGACTTCCGCACATGGAGCTCTCTGCCGCGTGATGACAGCCTGGAGCCACTGCCTCTTAACTGGGAGATGGCTTACACTGAGACCGGCATGGTCTACTTCATTGAGTAAGTTAGGCACAAGCCACATGTGACAGAAACTTTTACAGGGTTCCCATGGGGTCTTATAAAAGTCTTAAAAGTTTTGAATTCAAAAATCTGTATTTAATACCTTAGTAAATTCTTTAAAAGGCATTACATTTGATATGGTCGGTCTTAAGTTATATTGGCATAAACTTGTTGGCTGTATTGTGTTTAAATGTGTCTGTTAAATGTCCAAGCTGCAAAGAAAGTAACATTAGTTGACTCAGTTCCACCCCTTCCAAAACTGCAGCCCCTGGTAAGAAATGACTCGGAACGGTGGGAATCAAGGCTTTGGAGTAAATAAATACATTTCCCTAAATGCTAGGAGTCACAAATTTTTACTCGTGTGGCCATGAAATAGGCTGTGAAATGGGCATTAAATTCTGTTCTAAGTAGTCTTAAAAAGGTCTTTAAAAGTTTTAAATTTAACTTGTAGAAACCTGTAGGAACCCTGTACTAGTATCCAACAGAAAATGTAGTAACTAACTCCAACTAGAGGTGCATGTATGAACAATTCTAAGCAAATAATTTAGTCTATAAACATATTTGAAGCTGTAATTATTATGAGTGCATAACATAAATGCAGAGTTTCATTTTAAAGGTTTGGGCTCTAATTTCTACAAGTACAGGAAGTCAGGAGCACCAGCCACAGAACCTACAAGAATAGACTCAATCACGTTTTTATATTTTTGTGAAATGCTATTGATAAATGAACTCAATGAACTGTTGCTAGATCTAAAGAAATGAACCTTAAATAATGTTCTATTTTAGCATTCCACCAAATGGCATGTTCCCTCATTAGGATGCACACAGGTACTATAGTTTATTTAGTCTCAACTCCCTGCTGCAGCATTTGGTAGTGCAGAAAATTCCATTAAATCACTGCTGAAAATAATCAGATATGTTCTGTGCTTAAAACTTAAAAAAATTCTCGGGCTTTCATAAACATGGGGCACTATTTTTGTGGCAGCACAGCGCAAACAGAGCACAACAATGTGGTCTTTTTTGTGCTTCTTTGTGTGTATTTTCATGCCCTGCATGGAGCAGTTTTTAAAGAAACATATTTATATGAATTAATTTTAAAGTGGAAAGCAATGGCATGTTGCAAAGTATTTTTAGAAGTACTAAAACTGTTATTTGTGGTATTTTCTTAGTAGCAAAAAATGAAGAATAACAGCCAGCATCTGAGTTTGACAATATTTGCATCAGGTTTAGGCCACAGGTAAATGTGATATTCACTTTTATTGGGTGAAATGTGTGCAGAACTGCGTGCATAGTTTATGATGCTGTTGAAATTTAGGGCGAGTGGCAACTGAAGTGTCATCTTACATCTGTAGGGGGGTATGATGCAAAATCTGATATTAAAAATGAAAGTGTTTTTATATCAAACATCATTGTGTTTTCTGATATCCTCCCTACACATAAGCAAACAGTGACAAATGTTTCTGTCACTATTAAATCAGTGCCTCGTCAGCTCAAACATAGTTACATATTAGGTGGGTAATGACAGGTTTGGGATGTACGTGTCATATCATCATCGTAGAATGAATCAGAAAAAGCTGCTCAACAACAGCACTTCCTTAAAAAGAGAGACAAAAATAGATTGGGTAAAAATATTCTTGTCATTTCAATGAAAGAAGGATCATGGACAAGAAATATACCTGAGTCTCATATTGATTGTGTAAATGAATCTGAAGCGTAAGGAAGCTATAAATACCTGATTCAGTGGAAGCAGTTGCCATGGTTGTTGCCAGAGGTTTTTTCCAACACTGCCTTTAAATCACAGCTCTATTCTAAAGAGATGTAAAGCATGTTCACTAAATCAATGAATGCTTAGATTTTATAACTATTGCGTAAACAGCCCTCAGTCAGAGGCCTGTGTGTGTGTGGGTGTGCCATAAAGATTGTACATCCACACGTGTGTGAGTGTAAGACTCTGTGTTTTATTCATATTTGGCTCTGAGCCACTTGTCTCTGAAGATATCAGAGGACCATTGTGATTTTCCTTCTGATTACACACCCCAGTTGTTAAACACATTTGAGGATAAATGAGTTTGTCATGTTTCACATTCAGAGGGTACTTTTTCCTCTCTGAAAAGGCCACCTAACCATAGACACGGTAATATGACAGCTGAATGTAAACCAGTGGCTCAGATGTTTGTCGATGAATCCAGTAACCCTTGAGCACGAGAGCGTATTATTACACCGGAGAATGCAGTCGCCACTTTTCTGTTGTTGCATAATGTTTATATCAACTCGTACCTCATCTTAATTTTCTACACTGGCACAGGTCTTTACTGTTGATTTTTACTGGCTGCTCTTTGCACTCCACAGTCACAATACGAAGACGACCACGTGGTTGGATCCCCGCTTGGCAAAGAAAGCAAAACCCCCAGAGAAGTGTGAGGATGGAGGTATGCAGACAGCACTACTCAGCAGTTGGTCTACTCAAGCATATAGTCATTCCATTAACTACTGCACGACTACATGCATTCACACAAGGGCATACCTTGCTACTGTAAACGCAACACATTACACAACCCATCACTTAACACATTTTCACATACCACTAGCCAACATGATTTACAACATGCTTTTAAAAGGGCCAAGTCACCTAAGACTAACCCTCCCGATCACGTGGACTCATTTTTTTTCATTAATCTAGATCTTGGGTCTGGTTTGAGGAACTTCTGCCGAGCCTTTGTATCCTCCGGATGCTAATGTGGGCTTAAGTGCAGCCAGAACCAAAGAGCAACTACAGCTGCTTCCAGGCTGGTTTTAATGGATTTTTAGAGGCAGTCGGAAAGCTAGTCGGTGTGTTGCTTCTGAAAAGCAACTCCAAAGCTCTCTCTTGCGTGAAGAGCTCTTTTCTCTTTCTCTTTTTTTTTTTCTCTCCCCCCGCCTGATATGTTCATCTGGGCATGGCGTACATCAGCCATTCCAGCCGGCCTGCTTGTTGGAACCACATAAATGTTCACTAAATTATTGTAGGCTATTTTCATGCCTCCTTTCTTCTGCTAAATGCCCAAGTCAGGGTTAAAACACCCTACCGTTGTACCTCACCACCACAGTGCATAAGTCACAACTGCCTGATGATTGTCTACCAAATTCCAGTTTACTCTTCCTTGTCTTTCTTTCATTGTGTTATCTCTGGGTGTGCCTATTATTTGCATCTCTGTGTGTGTGTCTGAACACAAATGTTTGTCTTCACAGAGTTACCTTACGGCTGGGAGGAAATTGATGATCCACAGTACGGCACATATTACGTAGAGTAAGTTTTAGTAATTTATTTATTTACATGACCTTCACATCATTGCAAACAGTCCAATTTGATTGATCTCGCTTGTTCTTATCAGATGCACCCAACACACAAGTGCATTTCAGCAGAGGGCTCAGGGCACAAGTGCATATTACCCTGCTTAGTGTACATTAGCAGTGGACCGGCATACATCAATACTGACTAAAAATAAACAAATGGATCTCACACATGGCTCATTTTGTTCAAGTGAGGATGCTCTGAGTTATGTAACAAACAAAGAGGAAGCGTTTACCTGGAGAACATTTGCAGATTCTGATCAGGATATTCCCATTGTTTATCAGTGGGTGGCAAAATGAAACTCTGTGGGTAATGTTGCAGTGACCTGTATGTAAACACAGGGCTGATTGTTCTCTCACTGTGTTCTTCCAGCATTTGTGTAACTGCAGATAGACTGTGAGCCTGTGTACATGTCTATGCATATCGTCTGTATATTTGTCTGTGTGGAAAATGTGCTTTTGTGCTAAACATCCTAGCAGGAAATCAGTGAAACATAGCCATTCTAACAGCAGTAGAGAAGTGGGCAGATATTCAGTTAGAATGCATGGAGAGAGAGGAGAGTGGGGGTTGGAAAGAGAGGTACCGATCTGTTGTGATGAAAAGAAAATGGGAATGCTCGCTTTGTTTTATTGCTCAGTCTGCAGAAGGGTCCCTCCTAGGTAGAAGTGACATGAAAAAGAAAGTTGCACTGTCTGGACAAGGAGAGTCAATGGCACATGGATGGAGCTTGGTGCCAGTGTTTTAGCTTGAAATGAGCTCACTATGAAACAATGGCTGTGCTTTGTATGCCAGAGGGACAACAGCCTGTTTACCTTGTTGTAGAGGAACAGGATGTTGCTGGCAGTTGGGAGCTTCATTTCCTACAATATTAAATGGCTAAAAGCCCTAGTGCAGCTCCCATTTACAAAGCTGGGTTTAGTCTTTACTCTTTGTTCTGTTCTTTATGACGATGCTATTGTAGCTTCAGTTAACTTCTATCATAAATGTCTCCCTCTCAAGGGTGAAAGTTACACAAAAATCTGGCAAAACTCTTACTTTCCAAAATCTAATAAAGGAATCAGCTGTAGTTACATAATTAATAATGAAAACCCAAATTTCCAAGAATAAGTAACATAAAGTTAGCCTGGGAAGCCAGACTATACATGAACTGTATAGTCTGGAACTGGACCGTTGAGAGAGCTGAAGCCTGTGGGTGGATTCAACCGTTGTCATTCAAACTGTTCCTGCACATAATAAGCCAGTTCTATGACCAATCAGAGCAACTGACAGTGTGACGTATTCAGAGCTACAAGCAGAGCCAGCTGGTATATTAGACTTTTACCGTAGCCGGTCAGCAAAATAGCAAATACATCCTTCTTTAAAACAATTTACTTGAGTGCTTCTTTCTGCTCAACTTTCCTAGAAAAGACCAAGTCGAACTCTTCCAAAATCTACAACAAAAGTCGATTCAAACGACCGCAGTTCGATAGTTACATCCACCTTTGTTGCTCTATGGTTGTTCTGCTATCTCGCCCTCACACAGCCCTGTCGTCATCGTGCAAAGCCCGCCCCAACAACTCACTACACAGACAGAGCGTTTTGATTGGTCCAACATACTATGTGTCGGACCAGTGATGGGCTCCTACCGTGTGAGGCTTGACCACAAACTCAGCAAGAATATTTTCTGCCGCTATGTGGTCTAGATTTCTAGGCTAACATAAAGTAAAAGCATCAACAATCTAGAAATATTATATTCCAAGACCAGGTCCAAGATTCAAGGTCATTTGAAGGTCAATTATTTTGAATTCCTTTAGAAAATCACACGTGGTTTAATGGTAATTTGCAAATCTGTATAATTAATTATGTAAAAAAGCAGTACACTGTGCTGAATACACAAGTAGTATATTTCTGTTCCATAATACATATAATGTGTAGATTAGATCAGGTTGAACTTTGTCTTCAGTTCCACACAGAGACACAGGGAAAGGCAGAAACAGAATTTACAGAAAAACATAATCAACTATAAAAGATACAGTAAAAACTGGAAAGCTTGGTATTCAGTTACAGTCCGTTAATCCAGTCTGACAATTTAACACCTTAATTGCACTCGGTACAAAGATTTCTTGTTGACAGCTGAAATACTCGAAAGACATTTTAGTGTTTTGTTACTTGTATATATATATTGGAGAAAAAGTCAAAGAATGGTTTTAAATGTCTATGTAGATGTCTTCATCTTTTACTCAGAATCAACTTCAGCCTTTAAAATCCAAAGAAATAATGGTTTCACATTTCCTAGGATAGTTGTCGACATCCACTCACATGAAAGATTTGATCATTATAGCATCGTTGTCCATACCGCTGTAGCTGTTTGACTACATACTGTATAAACTCTAAACACTGTATATTTTTAGATTCTCGTTTTCTCTGTCTGAATTTGAGACTGTTTGTTTTGCAGCCACATTAACCAGAAAACCCAGTTTGAGAACCCAGTCCTGGAGGCAAAGAAGAAGCTTAGCCAAGAGACTGCAGCAATCCAGCAAGCCACAGCAGCGCCTTCCCAAGGTAACAACAGCACTGCAGAACATGTCCCCCTCTTCAACTTCTGCTTTATTAGGATTGTAAGGGACAAAAATACAACATGTCAGCAGAGGAGTTGAGATAAAGGACACACTGAATTAGATTCTGCACACAATGAAACCTGCAGCTCTGCACTGCTATTTTAACACACGGGACACTAACCTTTAAAAACATCATGACATATTGTGCCCTGTCACATGGGCTTTAGAATCTGCCTCAGGTTTTGATGACATGCAAATACATGAATAGCTATAATTACTTCCACCAGTTTTTCAGATTTGACTGTCATTTTGTCTGTCTGAAAATCTGAAGTAGATCCGAAGGTGTTACCAATGAAAATCCCCAAAACAGGTCTTTTATTGCATTTTATTTATTTATCCATAGTTAATTTAATTGGGACATCTACAATACACACAGATAAACTGAAAACAGCTATACGTATAATAGCATTTATAGCAGATACTTATTTTCAAACACTTGTCTCTAGGAGGACTTTTATGAGATTCAAAAGTTAAAGCAGTTAGGTGAGAAGAAAATAAACTGAGTACAGCGAAAATATTGTTAAGGTACATAAAACTGAGCGCAGCAGGTACAGATTTAAAGACATCGCATATAAAAACTAGACATGAGTCCACATTTGTTGTCGAGGATTTGCGAGCTCTGTTAAAAGTGGTGAATATGCAGTAGTTTTCAAATGATCAGGAAGCCAGTTCCAGAGTTTTGGGCTTTTCATAGTCAAAAAAAAAAAAAAAAAAGAAGCTGTCTGAGCAAAAGATGTTTTATAGAATGGAGCTTACAGTTACCACATGAAGCTGCTCTGATGGATCTGCTGCAATTCTATTATTTTTTTTATGTATTTGGAGAGAAGCCGAGGATCAAGTTCTATTAAACAGTAAAAAAAAAAAAAAAAAAAAATAGCTGTAAACTGACTGTTGTGAATTATTGTGCAACAGAATATATGTTTATTGTTAAGTTTCCCTTAGTGTATAATTACCTGAAAGTATGAATCATTGTTACCTTGGAATGAGAAGTTTATATGCACAGAGGGAGTGGTTATGATGCAATGATCAAAATGAAGATATAACTCACGCAAACTAAGCAAAGGTTCTGCTGCATTAACTTCCCATTTTACACCAGAAAATGTTTAAAGTTCAAACATATCAGCACATTAGACAGCTGTGGCATATGATGGAAAATGTGCATCCCTTCTGTCAGGTTGATTGTGTGTTTTTGTGAACAGTAGTGTCGGCTGATGAACTATTTGACAGGATTCTCTCCTGTCCTTTGGTTCAGTGTCTCCTATTCTAAAGGAGATACTAAAGGAAGCACTGAAGCTCCTTTTCTTTGCATTTAGAAAATTCGGAGCACTCTTATCACGGCTGGCACTTAGATACCTCCAGGTTAGTTCACTCGGTTAGGAACCTTCCTTAAAAAAAAAAAAAAAAAAAAAAAGACTAAGGGAATGTACACCCTTCTTTTTCTTCCGCTCCTTCATCTTTCCTCAGGTGGCTTCCAGCATTCAGTCACATTACTGCTGTGTACTACACTTAAGTGCAGACCAGAGCTGTTATCCCCTTCGAAAAAAGCTCAGAATGCACAAAGCAAACTCTTGCTCTAATGATAGCCCTTTGCATTTTCACTAGCCACCACTAGAAATGACTAAATATCATACTCTGAATCTTCAAAATGTGCTAATGATGCCTCCTTGATTCCTTTTTGCCCAAAACTTTCAAAGCTCAATTGCATGGGCCCCACAGGCCAGAACCACAAAGGCACTGCACCGTGTGTTTTTTGTATCCATGAAATGAGACAAAAAGATAGCATATAATTCACAAAGCATCCATCAAGTTATAGAAAAGTAGGGAGAAATAAGGGGCACAATACCAGCCCCTTCTTCTGCAAAGTCAAAAAATATCCACCAGTGACCAAAATCATTACTGATATAAAAAGTAAATCACTGTTGAACCACCAGTCCTATGAGTAGATGCAGATAATTGATGTAAAATACAGTTTATCATCTTTTCATGGTCATTAGATATGACCCATTTGGACATTCAGAGGCTCCGTAGTGACCGTGAAAACACCGTCATCTTCTACAACATTGATTCAGCAATAAAACCCATGGAGTTGGATCAATGACAGCGGATGGAGACACTTGGTTTATGTATAGTTACTGATATACTTGATTGAAAAAGTCACTTTTTCTTAAGTTTTCTCTGTTTTTGTTATAATAACCCTTAAATATAAACTCAGTATGATGATTAAAGTACATGATAGTTAAATTAAGTACTGGAAAATACTTGATTTCCACTGAAAAAAAATGCAAACTAGAGAGGATAATATTATGATAAATGGAGATAAATCACTTAAAGGTTCAGTCAGGAGGAAATATTCATTTTTGAACTGTCACAAAAGTAACACTGAGTCTTTGTTGTTGTTGTAGGGTTGTAATGTCAGAGGTGTAATTTTCATTTCATTTCCACATTTAGGGTCTTATCTTGATTTTTCAGCCACTTAAAAATACTGCTCTAACTAGGCTGCTTTGTTATAAACACTTCATCTTATAATCTCACCTCATACCTGGGTATGTTTCAGTCTTGCCTGAGTTACATTAGTAGTAGGGCTGTCAAAATGTATGCATTAATGCAGATTAATCCATCATAATATTTAATCTGACAGAAAATTTTAACGCAATTAACCCATCTACAGCACAGAATGACTCACAGAATGAAGTGGAGTTACCGTAGCGCATGCACAAATGAACAGTTGATCCAGTAGTGACAGGCAGCAGAACCAACCCATAAAGATAGAAAGCATTCGACAACATGTCAGCCCTCTGGGTGTAAATGTGAAGACAAAAAAAACCCCAAGATGGAATAGTCTTTTCAAGTTATTGTTGAACTGTTGAAGGTGTTTAATAAACAAAGTGCATGTAATTGCATATATATTCCCTTCGTTCCTGAGTCTGTTTGTTCATGCAAAATAGAATGTGATTAATATAGATTAAAAATGAATGATCTTTAATTGTGATTAATCAAAATTAATCATGCAACCCAGTGATTAATCTGATTGAAAACTGTAATCATTTGACAGCACTAATTAGTAGCTGTAGCTGGTTGGTGAGCTCTATGCATGCATGTCAGCACTAATTAAAGACATGCAATTTTAAGGTTTTGCTCTCTGCAGTTTTCATTGTGGACCTGTCTGTAAAGGGAGAAAAAAAGCTTGAAACACAAAACCAGCTCTGCGGCTCAGGGGGAAAACGAGGGAAAAGGACACTAAGGTGCGTGTTTGAGCTGGAATATCATTAGTGCAAAATCTTCTGTGAATAGGTCCTTAAAACAGAGCACATTGCAGGTGTAAATGAAGCATAATTCACAGCACTATTTAAGGGCATAATCCATTTTCAGTGCATTTGATTGTAGACAATAAAGGCCAGTTGGATACCAGGGCAGTTCGGATTATCTTAAAACAGTTAACATTGAGCTTAATTGTCTCACAAATCTTTTTAACTGAGACTATATTTATCCCTAAATACTACTGTACACACTCACCTCTGATTTTAAGATTTTTTTTTCTTTTGTTGCTCATTTTTTGACTGTGATCTTGACCTTCTTCTTTTTTTTTTTTAACTCACTATATTATTCACAAACAACAATGCCAGCCTGTTCTGAAATCTGAGGTATTCACAGGGGTGATAAGTTAAAAGCCTATAATATTTCTCGGTTATTCAGTAAAATCCCGCCTGCATGTTTCAAGCATTAAGGCCCTCACCGGGGCAAGTCAATACGTCGCCTCTGGGCTGTTTTTGTGTTGTTTTGTTTTTTCTGATGTAGAAAGAGTCACAAGATCAGTATACATACCAAAGAATATGAAAACATCTTGATGCAGTTTTAACGCACACAAAACACAACATTAGGGGAAAAAAACACTAACTGTGGCTTCAGTGGCTTGGTGCGTTTGTTGGGTATGTGGTGCATTTCACAGTTTCTTCTGTAAATCACTCTGGCCACAAGGATCAGCATAGTTCCTTAACCCTTTAACCTTCTGCTCAACCATATGGTAGAGCACACTTTGACTCACTATATCTTATTGAAAAACACGTTTTACTTAATTTCACCTGTTTCAGCCATCTCTACCACTCGGATCACTCAGTACAGTGGTAGAGAATGAATACATTTCTAGAACATATGTCTCGAACATCTAGAATAAATGTTTATAACACATATCTATTTTCGTTTAAAAATGTTTTGATTGTTGTTGTTAATGCCCCAAGGAAATAAAAAATGTAAAGAAAAAAAATTTTCATTGCTTTTTTCTTGGTTAGGACTTCAAAGGGTTAACACTTTATTAGGCAAGTGACTATTTTTGGTAACTTATGCATGCATTACAAGAAACAAGTAATAGGATCAGTTCCAATGAGGAATGTGAGGCAACAATGTAAGGTCCAATGTGGTCTACAGGGTCTGTAAGGTGCACCTGTGCATGAACAGTGAGTGGACCTGCTTTGTTAGGTACCATAAAGTAATGGTACTATTGTAAGTGTAGCGGTTGTACTCTTGTGTTGCATTAAGGATGTGTTGTATTAAACCTGACAAAGTCCACTTTAGACCACTTCATTAGCTTGCTGATTTATTCCTGATGGAAAATATACAGTCAGTCTCTCTTCTGTAATTCGTATATCCTCCCAGCAGGTCGACAACACAGCTAAACTGTTCCTTTCTTTATGAATTCATAATGAACATAAAACAAATACAGTGCATACCTGATAGAAAATATACAGTCTTCTGTAATTCATATGTCCTCACAGCTAAACCAAAATAAAAATTTGCAAGTTAGCTAACGCACATGTTAATCGTGCCACGAACAAACAAGTAAAAGCAGTCACACTCACACAACAACATGCTCAACTCATACAATGCTAAACATTACACAGAGACAATAAAGCAAAACACCCAATTAATAAATAAAAATAAAATAAATCATGTAAAATAATGACAGGACTGACACTAAGTGTACTTAACAGGTCGACAGAACAGCGAAACTGTTGCTGTCTTCCTGGGTTGCACGACCCTGGTCAGCAGGGGTGCTGCATTCAATGACCATAAAATAAAATTGTAAGGAATAAAACAATTTGAAATGGCAAGTGGAGTTATTACATACATTAACTCTGTTACATAAGAAATGATGAGGTAACGGTACTAATGTAAGGAATGATGTTCTAAAGGATACTGTGTACAGTGTCTGTATCAGCACTTATGTTGGTCTAATGTTCTAAAATACATGTTCCCAGCACCTTACGTGTGTTTTTCTTATATCTTTTACAGTATATTTGATTCTTGGATTTTTTTTTTTTGGCACTTGTGGGTAGTCAACCAAATAGGTTAACTTCATTAACCTTGATTTTCTACATAATGTTTTTTTTAATTTCACAAAAGTAATTATTAAGTCTTGTTATGTCCTTCAATAACACACTAAGGTTGAAATTCTGAATTTTAGAATATTTCTATGTGCGCCTTATAAAGGATTAAACACATACTTTTAATACAGTGATGCTGAGGCTCTATCACCTTAGTCTGTGTGCTCTCACAATATGCTTTTGTGGAAAAGAAGGCAGCGTTTATGTCTTCATTTTGTACAAAATCAGTGTTGAACTCCAAGTTGCCTAAAACATTAACCGGTTGTCAAAATGAGCCTTCTCTCCCTAGCTTCGATCTTATAAAAAGAGTTTTTTGTCAGGGCTCCACTAATGGTCCATTCTTTATGTTGACAAGCCATTTTTCTCCTGCAATAAACATTATGAATTAAGTATGTTTTCATTACAATGGATGTATAATAGATTACAGTGCTGCAGCAGCCGAGAGAGGGAGATAGGCTGGTTCTGCTGGCGGGGTTTCAGGGACTTGGAGACAGAATGCAGGGGAGGTGGCCAGCTTTTAGCGGTGGATGTGGCAGCAGCTGGTGGAACAGCACGTCAGAGGGGCCAAGCGTAATCAGACATCTCTCTGTTCAGGTGTGTAGGGACTGAGGAAACCGCCATCTCGCCCCTGATTACCGATTACACAACTGAGTGAGTTGTCAGACGGTTGCTATGATGAAACCTGAGCATCTAAAGCCAGCAGTTGCTCCTCAGGCTGGCTGTTAGTTTATAGTTTTCCAAGATATGAGAGTCCCAGGGAGATTTTTGTTGCAGAAAACAGGCCAGTGCAGAAACATGTTTTGTGAGGCTTTATGTATGTAAAAATACCAGTACCACACAACACAGTATTTCTCAGCAGGGGCGGTACCGTGTTGGGACACTGTCGGGGGGCGTGTGGAACAAGAAAGCTGAGGGGGGGGTGTTGAGACCAAACATTCACCAGCTTTCATGTGAAATGTGGGGCGTTAGTCTGTAGAAGTATCAAGTATCCCCCCTGCTTGGAATGGGAGAAAGCTTGTTCCCAGGCGCAAAAAATATCCATTAATAGCAGATTAAAATTGATTCAGTACAACTAGCTTATGAGAACCTGCATAACTCCTGTAAAACTTCACAAATTCAACCCTAATATCCCAGACACCTGTATAAAATGTGGAAATGAGAGAGGTACGTTCTGAGCGGTACGTTTGTTTTGAGCGCTGGCCCTTTAAATGCAAATGAGCCACTTCAGGTCCCCGCTCCCTCCAGGATGTTGACTATGCTGCTCTGATCTGTTCAACAACAACTGAACATTTTAGGTAATTGGCTCGAAGTTTGGACATATTTTCAGTTTTCATTACTGCTGCTGATAAACAATTATGTCGTACTCGGAGAAATGTTCGTCAGAAGTCTGGACCTTATATGTGCAAATGTTGTGACTTTAGTTGTAAAATGTAACAAATTAAAAAGGAATTCAAACAGGTTGTAGAAATACACTTGATTTTTGCCAAAATGAATATAAAGATAGTTTTGCAGCACCTGGAGGGTTCAAATTCCAACCGTATGAACTATTAGGGTCCAAATACACAAATAAATGAACCACAGACTAATAAAAGTGGGTTTAGAAAAATATGAGCCCTTTAAAAGCTGTTGTGTTGTTTTACAGCAAAGCGTCATACTCCATACTGTGACAATGACTTTTCTATTTTTAAAATGATTTATTTTGTTTAAAAATAGGAGCATTTGAAACCCAACCCATAAAGTAACCCTTAATCTTACAGTTTGTCACAAATGCACTGCAGAGACGATGAACAGTTTCTCCTTTTATTTTTATATATTGTGGTGTGTCATACAGATACATGTATTAAAGATGAAGCTGTTTTCTGTACCCTAGGTTGTTGGAGTCTGATTTATGAGATGCACTTTCTAATAAAAGAGGGTTCAGGGTTTTTTTTGTTGTTTTTTTTTTTTTTTACTGAAAAAGTACTCATATGTAGTAATTTACAAAACCGAGAATGTGATTCATTGAGATGCATCAAGAATTGTTGTGCATGTCATTGATGGGGAAAGATTGGTGGTTGGTGGTTTTAATTTGGAAGCAATTAAAACTGTCAGACAAAATGTAAAATATTCACCCCTCAGATATACTGCAAAACAAGTTTAAAGGAGGTCTTCAGGGCTCCTGTGTTTCACCACTGAATTTCCAAATGCACAATATAAGCATTTCCATTTTCACACTATATTTGACTATTCAGAGGTTTGTATCTATTCACTTCAGACTACCGGAACGTGCATTCGTGCCCAAACAGGGGTGCACGTGGAGGGGCAAAGAGGCAGGGACAAATGGCCAGTTGACTTTGATCGACATATCAGTGTTCAGTCATTTCGAGTGGGCGCTCAAAATGATTGGATGTAGTTTTTACAGTCCTGTCGGTTCCACTGGTGACTAAAACTTTTCTTTTTTGTGTCAGAGCATTTAATTAATTGTTTGAAATTGGGGTGTGAAGGAGATTTGTTGCAATGTAGTAAAAAATGCTCCAGGAAAACATCTCAGACCCCACCTTTAAGTTTAAACATATAAAAATAGAAGAATTACAACAAAGGACAAAAAATAGTTTACCTAGAAAAAAATCCAAAATTACTAATCAGAGATAGACCAAACAAACAGAGTCAAAAGAAGGAAAAGACTAGAAAAAATAGTGCACAGCACCGAATACTTCAGAAAAGTTTGAAGTTGTCATTATTTCTAGGTTATTCTGTTATTATTTTACATCCTGTATGTGTCTTCATTCTGTCTGTCCTGTATTTTTCAGCTAAAATGAGTTTGGCACCCCTGCTCTATGCAGTCACTTCACACAGTTCAGCAGGTTAAAGCTAACGAAACAAACGCTTTTAGTGTGGACAGACTCTAAAGAATTACTTTGAGGAGAATGAAATCAACCTCTTGACCTGGCACAGTAATGCTGTAATTTAACAAGTATCCTGACAAAGTTTTCTGTGGGTGATTTCTTCAGGTCCATGTTATTGTTAGCATGGTAAAATTTTAAAAAGTGAATGTTCAACTATTAAAATCGGTGATTGGATGTCCACCTTAACAAGTATTCATATTGTTGAACTTTCAGGTCTAGCCTCAAGCAGAGTACAAGTACTTACCATCTGACCTTATGTAGGCTATAGTAGGTCAGAACTTAAAAATACTTAAACCATGAGCAAATGAATTTTAAAATAATACTATTAAAATCCAAATTATAAATTACTAGTGTGTTGACCTGTGGGGATCCACAGGTTGTAGATGTGGTAGTTTTTATGCTGTTGTGTTTTCAGGCATGCTGTACCACATTTGTCCAACAGTCACCGCCAAAGTATTCTGGGTATAGTAACATGATTCTAAACCTACTGTATTCCGAATTCCACTAATATCTCCCAAAATACTGGTCCGATCAACTTGCCATTTTCACGATTCCGTTCCTTGACGAACAATACATAAATATGACAAACTGCAGCAGACAGCTCTCTCCAGATTTTATGGGAATCCCACGACACACACACACACACACACACAGAGGCCACTTGGATTTTATAGATGTTTGTATTTTTGTTTCACAGCAAGTTAAAACTAAATTAAAATATTTTTTTTACTACTTATACTAGTATAAATTATCCTAAACTAAATATTTTCCATTGGTTTATTATGTCACATTTGTTTTAAAAAGGGTCATTCATTTTCTGACCCACGTAGTCCTCCAGAGGGTCAGAGGTTTGTCAGTTCCCATCCCAGCTACTAACAGGCGAAGCCAGGCCACATCCTGGACATGTGACCAGTTCATCACAAGGTTTTAATGAGGTAATGAGGTGTCGTCTGTTTATTGAATACTGGTCTTTGTGGTGTTTTGTACAGTATACAGGGTTTACTGCTCATCCATTTGTTGGTTCTGTCAGTCTGACTGAATGGCTGTTGACATTGTGCTCTAGATGCTTCCCCTCTTGCTCAGCTCTTGACCCTTTCGTTTTTGAATTCCACAGTTGACAGGATGTTCTTGGGAAAAAACAGCCGCTGTTTCATCCGTTATGTAGTAACAGAGTGTTTTCCTAATTACGCTGAATAATGTCGCTGGAGAATTTCAGTTCAACTGAGTCACACATGAGGAATCAAAAACTATGGCTTTTTGATGTAGTGAATCCAATGGCTCTGTCTGCCTCTGGCTTTCATAGTCTGCCCACAAACACTGGCACAGAGACCTTCTTTGGACTCCCACACAAGTACAGGTTTGCACACGCCACAGTTACTTCCTCTCTCTCCTTCTGCCTCTTTCTTTCTCCTTCCATTACCTCTGTCCGTTGCTTCAAACACAAATGTGCAGTGAAATGGTTATTTCAGCACTCACTGGAGGGAGAAAAAGAAACATTCCATGTTGAGTTTATCAAGCAATTTGAATGTGATTATGTAAATGAGCTTTACTTGATCCTTGCAGCAGTGTGGACATCTGGAGTCCACACTGACTGTGATAAGTTACACTATTTCCCAGCCGTTGACGTCTACTGTGGATGTTTTTAACTGCTGAACCATTAGACAGTATGAAACTGCCTACATTTCAATTCCTCACACATGCTTTAAAAAGTTAGTGTTTATAAAACTAAAGGAAATCACAGGAAATATGTTCACTTTTTAGTTTCCAGTCAAACTAAAAAGTTGCCCAGAACTCGATTCAGAAACAGGCCCATTGAGACTCACAGCGTATGAACAAGTCAAATCAGGAAAAGATATGAAGCTTTGATTTGCACTGTGTGCCACCTTTATCCGTTCTTCCAATTTTTGCAACAGCTTTCTGAGGTAACAAAGTGGTAAGTGTAAACTTCACCAGAGCCAGAGGCAAGAAAGTCTGATTAGTGCTCCTGAGTGAAAATTGAAGAAAGCAGATGCTTAATTGTGGTTTTAAGTTATGGTTATGGTCACAACATGTCAAACAGTAGAATATTTCACAAGTCTGGGGCAGAACAAGCTTATTCTCTTCCCCCTCTACTCTGAAAGAGATCTGTAAAATCCTTATTGTATGAATAACAAAGGTACATTTTGTGCACCTAAAAAGTGCATAATTTGACTTTTACTCATATTACTGTTATTGTTTGTAATGATTTCTACTATATATATATATATACATATATACATATACACATATACACACACACATATATACATACACACACACACACACCTAATTATTAATAATCCTTCTTCCACACACTTTTTCAGTCTTCCATGTATTACTACAAACACTGAATTTATATAGAACATCTGTTTTATTTGAATTGTGCAAAAATAATTTTGCAATACAGTGGGGAAAATAAGTATTGGGCAACTTAAAAATGTATAAGTTCACCCATTTATAAAGATACGACAGGTTTGTCATTTTCACCATAGGTACACATCAAGTGTGAGAGA
>JAQQZY010000023.1:4549587-4560013 GCA_030068375.1 Ostorhinchus rueppellii
TATATTTATTTCTGCAAACCACAATAACATACACAGCCTGACCAAATAAAGTCATCCACTCTATTTTGTTGGATATACAATGCCGCAGCATTTATTTCTGTTGATTTCTAGACACATTCAACTTTGTTGAATCAAGACGTGACCAAATGAAGCACCCCAGATCATAACACTGCCCTCACAGGCTTGTACTGTAGGCACTAGGCATGATGGGTAATCACTTCATCCACTTCTCTTCTCACTTTGATGAGTCCATCACTCTGGTACAGGGTCGGTCTGGACTCATCAGACCACATGACCGTTACTCATTGGAGCACAGGGTTGGATAAGTTGTAGCTGACATACATTAATCACTACAGTAATTATCGAGTTGAGGATTTATTTAGTTAAGTCCAGGTGGGTACTTTATTTTGCCCAGGTTGTGTATAACATTAATGTTTGTGAGCCAAAGTAAGTTTTAGATCAATATAGCACGTATCTGTTGCAATGTTTTAAAACCTTTGTTCAAATTATGCAGGTTATTAATATTGATGGTTAGGTTGAGACAGGTTGATAAACAATATATGGCCTTGATTTAATACACAAAGTGTCTGTGAAGACTTTTTTCATTATGTAATTAGTAATAATTATACTGTGGTATAAATACTGTGGTATTCTGTGGTATGCTTCTTAACTGTAACCAAAGCACTTTCATCGCCTGAAGCTGTAAACAGGAGTTGGGATACAAACTCCAGCCTACGGAGGAATGTTCATATTAAATGTATATATTGATCATAAACACTGACATCATATTTATCTGTGGGGTGCTTCAACACAATGATAACATTTTCCTTTGAGGCAATTGGGTTTTTATTGTGTATTTGTAAGGCCATTACATGTTCATAATGAGTTACTCCCCAACACTGACACAATCATGATTGGGCTCCTTCTGATAGAGATTTCTGTGTTCTCATATGCAGCTTATGTACAAAATGAGCATCTTATGCATTTCTCACACATTCCCTGTGTTTGCCTCCGCTCCACCCCCCCTATCTGTTTATGACAACTCCCATTGAGGGATAATGCAGTTAGTTACAAGTCTAAGAGCGGGAATTACATAAGCGCGGGGATGTGCCCAATTCCAAGAGAGAGGGAGGTGGGTAGGCCCCCTTTAAATGTCTTCTGCATCCATCTCTGGCAGCCCCAGGGAGCCACTGCACAAGTCGATGAACCCTAGTTTGGCTTTGATCATCAGCACGGCGCAGGGGATTTGTGCTTGCCTCCATATCCATGGCCCCTTAAACAGCCGTGGCTAAATGGCTATAGTGGGAAGGTCCCTAGGGGCCTCCTCCCTCAAGTCGCACCCCAGCCCGTCCTCTCTGCTCTGAACACTCATGCCCGCTGCTGTGCCACCCTCACCACGTCCCACTCCACTGATGCACCGCATGACCCTGCAATCAAAGCAGAGCCGGGATCAGCCTACTCAACTGAAGAACTAATGCCAGCTTTAACCCTCATTAGACAATGGCCTTTGGCTTACTAGTGAATCCATATGTGTGCACAAGTATGTGTGAGTGGAGCATGTCACTAAACAGGGGAGGAGAACCCGAAGGGGGAATGTAGCACAAGTGTGCAGTGAGTGGGTGTGTCTCAGGTGTTTTCTGATTTCATGCCTTTCGAGGCTCCGATGTTGGATTGGGTGTTTCACGGCGGAGTGGGAAAATGCCACTGTGTCACCCCTTTTTCATCAAGCTCCATTAACCCCTCATCAGGCCAAGTGTTGGTCCACCCCACAGGGCTGTAGGCTCCAGAACACTGTTTGTTAATCCAGTTAATGCAGAGAGTCGAGGGAAAGGAGGGGGTTGTAAGAGATGATCTGCAGGGAAAACTCCAAGAGCTTCAGATGAAATGTGTGGGTGTACTGTACGGTGAACATAGACGCAAGGGAATTATCGGTCATTGAATTATATGCATGAATCTCTAATGCTGTCACCCGCTTGCTTAACCTTGTCCAGGGCTTCCACAGTGTAGTAAGCACATGTTCTACCTTTATATTCCCTATGTATCTTTAATTGCATGTGGATGCGTATTCCCTAATGGAGCGTTCTTGTGTTCACCCCTTGAGTTTAGAGCAGCTCACTGTTTTATTTGTGGTTTATTCTCACCCAGAGAAGCAGTGCCATCTGGTGGATGATAGTTCAGTGATGGTTGTTGTTCCCAGTCATATCTGCATTTCTTACCATATTCGTGTTGTATGTCTTTTTGCTCCATAGGTCAAACATCCCCTGTGAAGAGTCTAAAGCCTGTGAGTAAAAACATATCTTTTCTTATTTCCTCACTATTGTTTCCCCTTTGGGACTTATCCCTCAATTTAATTTCAAAGCTTTTTGTCCTTCAGCTTAACCAGTAAGCCTCTGTTGCATTGAATTAAATGATAGCAATACATTTGAATATTGATTATGTTTCTGGGCGCCTCCTTTTGTTTGCTCTGAAAAATGGTCTTAATTACTTCCTTTCTGTATGCGTATTCTTAGGGCTATTGTCGGGGGATTGCAATGGTAATGAAGCATGGATGAGCCTCTTTAGATATGGTGGTATTATTAATACAACAGTTTTAGATAAAGAAGTTGCCCTTTCTGCCTGAATAGGCCTGTCACGGCCAGAGGGAAATCTTCTGCTTTTTCCTGTGGATTTTAAATTGCATTCCAATTCCATCACTTTGCCAGCTAAACAAAAAAGGGGATGTTAAATGAAAACAGTCTGTGTGAAAAAACTGGAAAGTGACCTTTATTTTAGTAATCTATCACCATTAGATGTTCAGCCACTTGTTTGGTATAATGAGCTGTAGAGACTATCAATGCAATACAAAAAGATGCACGATCCATTTAATAAAGAAATATAAAATGGCAAATGTGTGGCTTAAAAATTAATGAACTTGAAGCAAAGTGTTGTTTACAGCCAGTATTTTTCTCTACAGAGACAAGAGATGACAGCCAGTATGGAGACTCTGGACGGTATTACAGACTCAGCTCCTCAGGCCCTGCCTTACCACTCCAACACGAGCACCCTGCGCTCCGTTGACTCCCCCAAACGAGACGCCACAGAGATGTACCTGAAGTCCAAAGCCCTGCTGGACAGTAGACGTAAGTGAAGACCTGCAGCAGCTGAACTCTGAACAACATGACGTCCTTTTCACCTTGAAATTTGGATGTCTTACACAGCAGATGTTATGTGTCACCTATCCACAGAGCCTCACACCAAAGACATAGATGTTTTTCTGAAGAGGGACATTGAGACTGGCTTTGGCTTTCGCGTTCTGGGAGGAGAAGGTCCACAACAGCCAGTAAGTACATAAAGTCCAGAACAGGAGTATCTTAGAAGCAAAAATCCTCAAGGGAATGGGCCACAGGTACAAAATGGGGGTCTTACCACAGAAAACATTGTAGCAATTTCCAGCTAATGTCTTATATTCAAAGACTTTGGAGGATTATTAAAATTTCACTCAGTCATTTTTTAGCTCAGTAATTTCCCACCTAATCTTACACTAAATACATACTAATTTAAGATAACACATATATGTTTGTTTACAGATGTTATCACCACTTACTGAAAATGGCACTCATTTCCCTATTCTACGCTGGTTTCTGTCCTGCTGCCACTTAAAAAAAAACGAAAACAGATAAATCATGACTGAATCAACTCAAAATTTTAAGTGGAACAAATTCAATCTAATGTACTTCTGGTGGTATAATTGTTCTTCAGTTTACCTTAAAAACATGTGTAAAACAATCTAAGGGAACTGAGTTGGCGAAAACATTTGTGTTCCTACCAAACTTTTGGTCACGACTGTAAGAATAAAATCACTGTGTGGATTAATTTACAGAACACAGATAACAAAACCCCAGATGGAAGGAAACAGTTGACAGCTTTAGTGACAGCTGTGTATTCAATTAAACTTGAGTCATATAGAGTTATCCAAAATTAAATAAATAAATATAACATAATACTGATAAAGTAAGATCAAACTGTAAAAACTCCAGAAATCAAAAATCTGGTCGAGCATGAATCTCATCCGTTTGAATGGATATACATTTACATTAACACATTTACACACATATAACACATAATAATAATTTCATAGAAATAAGAGATTCAATGAGAGAACCAATTATAATTGTTTTTGTCTATTAACCCATAAGGACCCACTGTGACACATATGTCACTTCCAAAATGAATGTTTCTCGATATTTAACTGTCCTTAAGTGCTTTATCACTATTTATTGTAATGTTGTCTTCTGTATATTGGGTTTTTCTTTCAGGGAAAATCAGGCATTTTTCAACTTTTAATTTACTAATCCTGTAGATATTCATAGAAGCTCAGAAAAAGAAAGAATAACATTTGGGCTTTTAAGGGTTAAAAACTTTTTAGGGGAGAAAATGGTAGGTTTAAATTGACCTATAGGTACGCTTATGTTCAGTTATGTATGTATGTTGTAAATTGTTCCAGTATGCGCAGTATAAAAAGTAAAAGCAAAAATTTCCAAGATGTTTTCTTTATTCTATTCTATTCTATTCTATTCTATTCTATTCTATTCTATTCTATTCTATTCTATTCTATTCTATTCTATTCTATTGTGTTTTATTCTATTCTATTTTTCTTTGGCATTTTAAACAATGACTCTGGGACCAGTTTAATTAGAAAATGATGTATGAAGGCATGTTGCCATTTCAGGCTTTATTAATAAATAAGAAACAATGCCTGTCATATACTTAGAGATGAAGATGCATGCAGCCCTGTCCTATAAGATGTGTTAATGTAATGAGTCTCAGTCATTAAATGAATCTAACTAACTGTTTCTGTCAAAGCTGTCTAATGTATGTAAGCTTTCATTTGACTAGATACCTACAGTTTATTTAGATGCAATAAAGTGACACTGACAGAATTTGCAGGAATCTCAGAAAAGTTTAATTTTCCTCAACAATTTTTCCCATTACCTCAGGCTCCAATTGTCTGTTTTTCTGAATGTCTGTGTGTCCTCTGTCAGAATGTTTTCCCCCAGGTGTACATTGGTGCCATCGTTCCCAACGGAGCTGCAGAGAAGGACGGGCGCCTGAGAGCAGGAGACGAGCTTATCGGCATCGATGGTGTGATGGTTAAAGGTCGTTCGCACAAGCAGGTCCTGGATCTGATGACCAACGCAGCCCGTAATGGTCACGTAATGTTGACTGTACGCAGAAAGGTCATCTACAGAGGTGAGTAATGAGCAGAGGAAAGTAGGACACATTTTAGATGTTCCATTTGAATCTGCAGTTCTGCTATGTCAGGAATAGACTGGCATTAAAAGCCAGGAAAAGTAGTCCAGTGTTTCTGTGAAATAACAGCGGTGGTAGAACACCGAACACTTTGATGCACGCCGACTCTCACAGGGCTTCGCTGAGAAAAATCCTCTGACACACAAGAAGTGATGCATTTTACATAATGACAGAAACAATAGCAGTTTGTTTGTTAAAAATTGATGAATTTACTATAAAAAGATGATGATCTCAGAAGTTTTCATAAATAGCGAGAGCTGTTGTATGTAGCTGAGCAAAAAAAAAAAGTAGAACTCACAAAACAGTTGGTTTTGCAATTCAGTTAATCTGTTCATTTTCTTTGCACACGGAGAGTCAAGGCGACCCTGAAAATGAGGAAACCCACATATACAAAATGATACAATATGGTTCGTTTTTATCAGATGCAACTGATGAAGAAGCTAAGGAAATGACTCCAGTGCTGGTGAACGGCTCTCCTAAACTACCTCACCTACCGATGCCCAGCGCTCTGGATCACGAGTCTTTCGATATCACGCTCCACCGCAAAGACACAGAGGGATTTGGCTTCGTCATCCTCACATCTAAGAGTAAACCTCCCCATGGAGGTGAGAATCAAATCTGTCAGAAGTGAAGTACGCATATGGTAGATGTCTGACAGATACGTATTTATGGACCTGAACTATGTTACAGTGGCTACTAGGGTTGGGAATCTTAGATGTAAGGCCGATAAGATACACATATTGATACAGCATCTCTGATCCAATATATTAAAGATACATGTGTGGCACCTCGTGATCACACCCAAATCACAATACAGAGCAATTAAGCTCATTCTGATTCATCAAATTCATTCTGGTGAAAAAAAAAATTATGCAGTTCATTTCAATGAGCTGATTATTTATTTATCAAATAAGACCATGACTTTTTACAAAGTGGCTTTAGTTCAGTTTCAGAACACGTGCCTCACAGACAGTCAGTGAAAAAGTTACAACTTTGTTTCCAAAGTTGTTTCTCTGCATCTTTCCAACACTGAACTTCTTGCTCTTTCACTGAATTAATTTGTAATACAATGTATTTTTAATGTAGGTAAAACAGAAAAAGGTTCTGTCACTTTAAGAGATACCTGCCCGAGGTATTCTGGGATGTGCTGTTAGATCTTTATGTGACTGTTTAAGGAAGTATGTGTGATATGTACGGCAGACTTCAACACAGGTGATCTAGTAAAAAGTACACGTTCACAAACCACATGTGGTCACCTCCTTCTATGTCTGTCAGATTCAGACGTTACAGTATTCATCCACAGCGCTCGTGCCACAGTGCATTGGTGTAGCTCATTCTGTCATACTGTCATCCACAAATCCACAGCGCACGTTAACAGGGGTCTAGAGAAAACAAAAACTTTACCCAAATAAAGAGTAACACTTTTAAATGCAAGTAAAAATAGATTCTATTGAATGGATCGAATTTTACTGACACAAACATTCAGTAACCAATGCATCATGATATCATTCCAAATTTGTCATTCACTCACAGCTTCTACCAGTGCACTCGGATTGTGCACGCACGTCAGCATACCGATACGTATCGGATAATCTTCCCATCCCTAGTAGCGAGACATAATACAATTAGTCCCAGGCAAACGGATGGGGACATAACTGTTATTGCATTAAATTAACTATGATAAATTTAATTATTTGACAAAGATTTAATATGATTGAGAAAACAGTATTAAAGTAAAATCTGTACAAGTGTATTTACAATATCTTAAATATTGCCATCAATATTCATATTTAGTGAAATATGAAATGTATTTAAGTTAATATTTTTAACATATTATTGTGGGTGACTTTATTGAATGAAATGGCGTGTGTGTGTATATATATATATATATATATATATATATATATATATATATAATGCAATCTAAATGTAATGTCATGCATGTCTGACAGATTTTCAGTGGTAATAATAGGGAAAACAATAACTCCCATGATCCTGTGCTATCTCATGACACTATCTCACACAACTGTTTGGAGGATTACTGTTTGTTTTTATTGTTGTTTTGTAGCAACAAATCCAAGAAAGAAGATAAAGCTATCATGGAAAAATATACAGTACTGCAGGGGGAATTTTATCCTTTAAGGGGTAGAACTTGCTATAAAGAAGAGACATAAAGCTTGTATTCATTTCAGAATCGAGAATAACCCTTTTTTTTAGTTTTGTATAAAAATGTGAGTTCAGTTTTTGTTGAACTCTTATAGAAATTCAGCCAAGGACCTGAGTGGGTGCAGAGAAGAGCTTTTTATGTATTTTTTTTATGTTTGGCTGCAAGATTTGACTCTTTTCATAATGTTCAGTGCACACAGGGCTTAATCTTTCCTTTCACCTCATATCTGTCTTTTCAGTTATCCCACACAAAATTGGCCGTATCATTGAAGGCAGTCCCACTGACCGCTGTGGCCTCCTTCACGTTGGAGATCGTATCTCAGCGGTCAATGGGCGCTCCATCATCGAGCTCTCTCACAATGACATTGTTCAGCTTATCAAGGATGCAGGAAATGTTGTCACGCTCACTGTGGTTCCTGAGGATGGTGAGTATCTTTATGAGCCCACACCGCATTTTTCTTTTTTTTTAGAGAGAGAGTACAGATAACTCAATTCAGTTCAGTCTAAATCTTAAGCTTGATTGTCTGCAGTGGGAAAATTTGTTTTGCGACCCAGTAATCAAAGCAATCGTGGGTGCATATTTTAAGAAGATATGAATATTTTAGTATCAATGTTATGAATTTAGGTGCAAATTGAACTGTTAAAAACCAGAAAGTGTATCCTCCAAGAAATAAATGACTGCAAATCAAGAAAACTACATATTTATGTCACTATAATGACCTGCTAATGAATTTAATGCAATATGGGTCTGATAATGATAATGTGCCGCCTGACTTTAATTTAAGTGTTCAAGCAAACTAAAATATGAACTTTTGATCTTATAATTAATAGATTTAGAAGAATAGACTGAAATTAAAACATTGATGTTCCTGCAGTAAGCACTTTCTGAACAAAATAACAGTCATGTACAGCAGCTATCACAGATACCAACAGATTCCACACTAACATTTCAATGGTGTAAGCTATACTGGTTCTGAAAATCTCAACTTTAATTTCAGAATACAAGGGCCCTCCTTCTGGAGCCAGTTCAGCCAAACAGAGTCCAGCTCTTCAACACAGAACTGTGGTTCAAAGGTCAGCACTTCAGGAAGAACGGTAAAGATCATGAGCAATCCTGTTGATCTGAAAATGAAGTAGGGAGAAAGCAGCTGCACAGCTGGTGACTCGATAATGTCCTGTCGTTGTAAGTCAGTTTTTGACTCCTGGTAGGGTGACACATCAAAACAATAGGTACATTTGTATCTGGCTGTTTATTTCTTTTTTTTTTCCCACATGTTTGTGAAAATAACAACAGAAAAAACAAAATCTTGAAAAATAAAAAAAAGGGAAAAAAAGAAATGTAACCAGGGATAGGTGCTGGGGTATCAAGTAAAAGTAAATAGATAAACAGATAAAGACTTTGCAAATAATTGTTTGTTTGCATATGGAATGAAAAGACGAGAACATCAAGAACCACTTGTATCGTATTAACCCTAGAACACTTTTGCTATAAAAAGTAACACCATCACTATTGCCAGGGGATTTTTACCCGTTATAATATACCCAACAAAAAGTACTTGTCATAAAAATAGATTTAAAAAAATACGACAACACATGACAAATTAGAGTGGTTTTCTTTTATTTTCAACTGTGGCATGTCTAAGAATATTAAAAAAAACATCTCATGGGAGGACCCTAAAAAATGCTCCAAAATTACTGAAACATTAGGAATTTAAGAACAAAAAAAAATAATGATACTGTAAACTTGGTCTTTGGTCCACCCATTCCTGGGACATGTGAGACTTCCCTGGTGAAGGCACAGACTCTTTGACACTCAAACGCAACATATTGAAAATCATGTAAATACATTTGCTCGGGTGAAAATCACCCGGTGGTAGTGCATGAACAGCAACAAAGTACTACTGTGTATAAAGAGCTGGAGAAACTAATGTTAGACACAGACTTCAGAAAAACTGAGGTATGTTCTGAGAAGTAGCTAGGAGAACTTCAAATAGCATTATTTGATCCAGAACATCAATGCAGTTCACTGGGCAAAAGCATTCAGTTTCCTCTCAGCTCCGACACCTCCAGCTCCCGTGGCATTGAATGAAATAGTATATTTTACAAGCAGAATTTTAGAAATGTTGACGAACCCACTTCTAATGTTCACACACAAGGTACATGCATAAATTCACACCAATTCACTGATTTTCAGAGAATTCACTGATATTTTTAGATAGGAACCTGAATATGTGAGTTAAGGTCGTCTATCACATAACACCATCAGAACTGTGAAACTTGAGCTTCCTCATGACTGGCTCACAGTATGTGTTTAGCTAGTGTAGGAGCTGCAAAGTTGCATCTAGATGAAGTATATTTGTTAAATCCTCCACATGTTTGAGGTCCAATCTGTAACTGGAACTCAGGCTACGTTCAGACAGCAGGTCGTAATGCACAATTCAGATTATTTTTGGAAATCTGATTTTTTGTGTGCACATTCATATTACAAAGTAAATACCACTTCTGTCAGTTCTCAGTATGAACTGAATGCGACCCTGAAGTGAGGTTCTGATGTCATACAGGACCACGCAGACACACAGTGTGTTTACAGAAAGAAAAAAAAAATGGAGGCATCGTGTATCAGCATGTGCAGAGGTGGCAATCCCAGCTCCATAAAGTAAAAGTCCTGCTATGTATTTGTTCCAACCATTCACTGAACCAGACCATTTTGATGAACACAACTCCTCATCCAGGTAGATGGGATAATCAGTGGAATCACCTTTGTTAAGGGAACAGGTAGAACCAATACATGGCAGGATTTTTACTTTATGGAGCTGGGATTGCCACCTCTGGGCATGTTTGGCAAAGATAAAGTTTCTCTGAAACCGAAGTCAAACCAGGCAAATAATTAAAAGAGAGCAGAGCCAGGTTTTTTGCTGTGGCTGCTACGTCTGTACAACGGAGTATTTGAATGTGGAGTCAGAGTCAGGAG
>JAQQZY010000023.1:4667178-4681398 GCA_030068375.1 Ostorhinchus rueppellii
TGTAACTTGGGAGTTGGTGGTGAACGAGTTGAGCACATTATGTACGTCCTAGTAAACCCCTAGGCTGGGACGTAACAGTACATATGTATATATGTATGTATATGTGTGTGTATATATGTATATGTATATATATGTGTATGTATATAGTAAAGCGATGGTCAAGTGGTCAAGTATCAAGTGAATGCTTTAATAAAAACTTGAATTATATGTAAAAAAAGAATCTAACTATTATTCCATGGATGGTGTAGAGAAACACTGGGGGCAAACTTTCCACACAAACTTCAGATATGTGTGTCTCAGTACAGAGACACACATATCTCTGTCTATAACATATTATGATATTTGTTGCTGGAGGAATAATCCTCCAGGATGGAGTGATATAGCCTTGTTTGGAGTCATCACTGAGTCGTTATCAGCTAACACTGCGCTGACCTTTGCACCACCTCAGTCTTACCGCAGCTACACAGACGGTAGCCTCCAGCTTTGTTGACTTTTAAAGTGAACTGTTACCACCAGCATGTACAGTATGACTGTCAGATGGTAACACCAAGGGTTGAAAAAGGTCATGTCAGCTTGATAGGACAGCAGTGGATAATTTAGTGTATAGCTACATCAACAATATGTGCATAGACTGTACGTCTTTGTGCAAACACATGCAATGCTATAGTGTTTCCACATCAGAATATCAAGTGAATGTGGGTTGTGTGGTTGAATCCTTATGTCCATCAGGAGCTCATTATTACCGGCCAGTTCCTTCAACCACTGATAGATGAATCATTTCCTGTACACACTGTCAGAAAACACTAGTAATTATTATCCTCAACATAAAATGCTATGTTAAATTAGACATACCTGCATTAGTCCAACCAAATCAAACCAAAACCCAAGGATATTCAGTTAATGATATTTGACCAGGAGACGGCCAAATTATGAAAAAAATTACATGATCAGTCAACCCTTGTGGCAGCTGATGTATGGAGTAATTTTTTCAGCTGTAAATAGATGCATGAAAGGAATTATCTTAATGGTTTGTATCATATGATGGCGTTTGTCATATTAGCCAGTAAATGAACAATTAATCAGCAGAATATATGAAACTCATAAGCTTTCCTTTTCTCAATGTATCTTAATTAAAGTGACATTAAGGAACAGCTTGACATAAGGGGTCTATTATATGATCTATTAACCTATGGTTGACCAATCAAAATCAACATAAAAAAGAAGTTTGTTTAAGGTTAAGTATTTAATAATCTTTTAACTGAGTAGTTACAGGCAGAACATGAAGTTGCAGATGAACACCACAAAAGTTACACTTAAATCTGTAACAACACGCATATATTAATATAATTTCAAACATCTACCAAAGCTTAAAGATTTTCTAAATGCTATCACACCTCCATCTCAAATCTAAAGTAATGCTTTTACTATTTTTCTCTAATGAGTAGTACATGAAATAACATCATAACACACAAATACTCATCAAATAAAGAAAACCTACCGATTGTTTGATATTTAATTTGCTCTTACATGACGTTGCCTACAATATTTTAACAGATGAAGTTAAGTTTTGCTGCACAATCCCAGTTGACCCATGTGTGTTCAGTTGTTGAGATAGCCCCACAGTAGTGGCCCCAGGCAGGGCACTCCGGCATCTTCCTTATGCCACGGGTGTCATGATTTGAATCATTTTGGATCGTCAGCCAACGTCTGGCCAGGTAGCGGAGGCCAATCCAAACATACTCTGTCTGCGATTCTCCACAGATCCACAGGGCTATATTCAGATCAGCTGCTCTGACAGGGCTGGCCAAGTCCTTGTCCTCTGAGCGACAGTGCTCAAGGGCTTCCTCCCAAGTCTTGTTTTGTTTTACCAAAACCATATCAGTTTCAAAACAGTAAAACTGCAGTTTCTCGTAACAAGGAATTTCGTGCCACTCGTTTTTAATTCGTGCCACACAAGAGGTGTTTCCAGTACCGTTGTAACGACGAAATGATGAGCGGAAGCCAGAGGCCAGAATTCCTTCTGACCACTTCAAAGTTTTGTTGGCATCTCTGTATAGGCCGATCCAGCAATCAGGCTTTGGGGCTCCTGTGTACTCCCACTGTTCGTACTTCATCAAGGAACCTGAATACAGACTGGAGTTGTGCTCTCTGCAGTGATTTTGCGCTTCAAACCAAGTCTTCCTTTCAGTGACCTTCATTATCCTATGCTTCTGAAAAAGTGTAACCTTGTTGAGGAGACTAATGAGAATCAGAAATCTTGCAGAAATTTTCTTCATTTTGAGTTGATCTAAGGTTCCCATCTGTGAAGCTATCGCTTCTCATCATGGGTTTTAAAGCATCTGGGAGTGCATCGAACACCCAATCACTGTCCATCCTGGGCTATTAGGAAAATCCACATGTTGGTATGCATAGAACTGATACAAATTGAGGGTATTCAAATATTGACAAATAAGGCTCCATGTGCAGTAGGAGTCACATCTATTGTCACACGTCAGTCCTATTCAACCATGACATCAGATGCCACGGTTATTTATTAAAATATGGTCATTTCTTGCTTCTGAGTTTTGTTTTTTTGGTAGTACTTGCATTAGTGAATGAATTGATTATCAGATAAACATGACTGATAATACATTTCTTTAGCTGCTGCAATTGTTAAATTATATTTTAGGCAAACTACTTACGTAGTTACTAAAATCACACTGTGCATGATTGAGAGCTTTTACAATGAATGACATGCAAATGTTTTCTTTAGAGCGTCTCCTGTAGCTCCTTAATAGACTGACCTCATGCTCCTATCCTATACTATACTGCTAGTATACTTTGAATGCCAAATTTGGTTTTCTACTATGAACATTCAAACTAGTTAAGTTCTGCATATAATTTTCTGCTCAGCCCTAGTCAAAACATTGATTTGCATTTCAATAGATCTTTGATGGAAATCCCTGCATAATAACATATAATCAACGTGAGAAGAAAGCATCTTCTTTTTCTAGTCTTAAATCTTTTATTCTTCCAAACATTCTTTGACTTTTCTTTCATTAGTAATTTGACACGACAGACGATGATCAGGATCTTTTGTCTGATGGGAAACGAGCTCCATTATTTGACAATGCCGAGGGTGGAGCTTACATCAATTATGTTTGCCTCATAATGAATCAAATACGGCTGATTAGATGTTTGTGGATCAAAATATTTGTACTCTGCATGATATGATATTCATGTTGTGTTTGGAGAATTGCTGAATAACAGTTGTGCTCAGATGTTAGGTGATAGATATTAACTTGTGTTGATTTGGGAGACCAGTGTGCAATGAAATGTTTATAATCCTCCTACTGATTGTACCATCCAGAGGCAATCCCATATGTTAATCCACTTAAAATATGTATAACCTACACAGAGGTGGATTTTCATGCAAGCTCTTGAGCTCATCAATTCATCATTTCCTTTGGAATGTGTTGTGAATGTACTTGTATGCATGAATAACATGCATAAATTTAGATATTTTACTGTAACTGGTGTGTGTGTGTGTGTGTGTGTGTGTGTGGGTGATAGAGTGTATGTATGTGTGTGCGTATTTCAAATAATTATGCCTATAAATCAAGAAAGCATGAACGATTTTGCTCAAGACAGCCCACAAAGATTTTGTCAACAATCACAGTTTATAAAGTCAGGCACAGTCCTTCTAATGGAGAAAGCTATTTACACATGCAGTACATTATGAGAGCAGTCATTGGTTCAAAAAAGAGGTTAAAAATGTTTTAGAATAAACATGGTTTTACAAGCAGCTTTAGGAATGTCAATGGAGCTGGTATGATGTGAAGGAATTCATAGCAGTGACTTTACCAGCCTGGCAACTGTTTTATTTTTGCATTTTTCTTTCTTTATTTCTTCTTTTTCCAATCCCAAAGACAGTGGTGACAGTAGGAAACGTCTGGATTTGTTCAAGAAAAATCTGTACACTAATATAATCATTAAAACCAGCATGTGAAATAGAAATGTACTTTACAGCCTCTCCCAATTAAAATTTGCACAGAGGTCAGTAAGTATCAAAGCTCACTTGCTAATGTGGTTTCTATAAGGAATACAAACAACCTTTCTATGGAGACAGTTCATAGTTTGGCAACAACTGGGGTAAAACATAGTAAATTACAGTAAATTCGAACTTAACCGCTCCTTTTACTTTTTTTTTTCTTTATTGCCCTGTTCAAACTTTATTTGGTCTTAACAAGGTTTGTGGAAGTATAGAGGCTACAAAAAATAGAAAACACATCCTGAATCAATCATACAAAAAAAATAAACAAGCAGTGAGTGTAAGTCCTTTTTACAACAGTACAAAAACTGGCCTCCTTTCAACTGCCTGGTTTCATTGGTTTTTGTGGCACCACAGCTGTGGTTTAGACAAATACTGCATTCACTGCTCTTCACATATTTGACATTATTTTGGTAATTGTACAATGATTGTTACTACAAGACTGAACTCAGGGCAACAAATGAAGCCTATTCAGTGCCCTGCTCATCAGTCTCAGTCCCGAATACAGCATATGAAGGCTCCTTTTGACACCAGTGAAGGTCAGTGTTCCCAAAACTTTTCACATTATAGGCATTGTCTGATATTGTCATAGTCACGAGCTTCAACGTCGTTCTCATCGGCATCCCTACAGGTGCAGGCTGAGTTGAAGAAGGGGAGGGGTGGGGTGGGGTCATTCATGCAATAGATTTGTGTTGAACTTCTCTCAATGTGTGGACGGTCTCTGAGGCAGCGGCGGGTGAGGGTTTGTGGGTGTCCCAGTGGGTGATGGGTTTAACAGGAGGCTGTCGGCGTCAGTATTCACATCTCTGTGTCGGCTACTGGGGTCTGGGTGGCAGAGTGTCCGTTAGTGGTGGGAGCAGGGGTGGGGGCCGGGGCCGGGGCTGGGTTGGTCCCATTTTCTGGAGGAGACTCTCCATTGGCGGTGGGTTTGTCAAGGGGCTCCTGAGGAAGGGGGGCCACTGACACCAGAGTGTTGGCTTGGTTCTCCTCGTCCACTTGGAAAGACTCAGCCTGAAGAAAACAGAAAGGACAATGCTGGGATCTGAGTTTATACAGGGTTATATGTATGACGTGTTGTTAGAAAAATATAATATTAGACTATTCTGTGTAAATACAAGGTGTCTAGAGCATGAGTCATGGATGGGTCTCGGTGACATGTCCTTTATGAATGTTTAGACTTAGGATGTATCTATTCCTTCTGTCTGCCTGTTTCCATCTAGTTCGGGGCCAGAGCGGTCTGGTGTCCTTGCACAACAGGCCAGGAGACCAGGCCATAGGGTAGATGGAGGAAAGAATACAGAAAGTACAACACACGGTCACTAAATCCACACATCACAATGTTTTGGATACCTAAGCCAATGGTGAACTTGATCAACATCATTATGTTTTGACATTTGGACCAATGTGTGCATTATCCATGTTTTTTTTTTTTTAATAAGAACTTAGACTTCCAGGTGTTAGTCAGTCAACTGCTGTATGTACTTGACTCCTTGGAAGTAAAGTCTCCTGATTCCAGAATCCAGTGACTCTGTCTCTTGTTTCACAGAATTTTTGTGTCATATGTTTTGTGGCAGTTACCAAATGTATTTTTCTTTCTATTTTAACCTTTCTTAAGCGATTTATTCAATATTATCCACTGTATTTTACTGAAAATCAGGTATTTTACTATATTTAATTCACTTATCATGTACATCCATCCATCCATCCATTTTCTTCCGCTTATCATGTACATGATCACAAAAATCTTAAATTAAAGTTTAGCATTATTATATCAGAAACAGAGAAAACTGAAGAAAAAGAGACTTTTTCAGCAAAGTATATCATTAACTGAACTTAAACCCAGTGTGTCCATCCACTGTCATTGATCCAACTCCATGGATTTTACTGCTGAATCAATGTTGTAGAAGACGACTGTTTCCATGGTAACTACAGAGCCTCTGAACATCCAAATGGGTCATATCTGATGACCATGAAAATTGCATTTTACACCAATAATTGACATGTGTTGATAGAATGAATAGATCAACAGTTTTTGGTTGTCGTCAGCTGTTTGGGTCTTTATGGGTTAAGATACAGATTTACCACCAACTTTGATTTTACTGCTCACATATGACAAACAAACAAGCAGGAGGGTGGATTTATTCTGTGGCTCTTGTTCAAATACAAACAAATGCATTCTTTGTAAATGACTTTTATTAGTTTCAGCTGTTTGCACTCGGAAGGGTGTTGGTAATTGTTTTATTGCAGGGAGGTTAACAAAGGGCAACTTCACCAAACACATTGCACACGCATGGGTGTGTCCCATATGTTAACTCTTACAAAACTGATGTCATGAGCTTGAGAAAAAAAACAAAAACAAACTAAAACCATATGCAGTCCACTGGCAACCGATTAAAGTATAAACCATAGAAAAGCTCGGTGTTAAGGGCATGTCCTCCACAGAGTCAGGAGCTTACTGGAAGGTAACTATATGTTTGACCTCAAATCCATCTGAGCTTTTGGTACATAAACAGTTTGTGTGTCATTTTTGTACTTAAACAATGCACTGTTGGCCTTTAGGGCCCCAACATGATAGTATGATCTTTGGTTGATCTGTCCTCTACTGTTAAAAGTTGTTGTTGGTGCTATTGTTGTTGCTGTTGTTTACTCTATGTAAAATTAAAACATAAATCCCCCAAAGCCTTACATGCAAATTTGATCGATTTCTCTGACCTACAAATATTATACAAGCAAATATGTGTCTTTAAATGTGGTTTTCCATTTAATTGACACAGATCTATGATTTGATTTACTGAATAATAAACTAATAATTATTATTTCAGTTCCACAGTTTTGTACAGAATGGGCTGGATCTATAAAGAACCCAATTTGCATGTACTCATTTTTGTGTGCAATATAGAATTTTGCATGTGGGGTTGAATCACAGTTTGCAGGTGATTTACTAAGATTCCTTGCACAAATTACAACAGGTGCAAAGTCTTGGAGACTGCCCTATTTAAATGAGGATTTTGCGTGTGCTACTTTTTGTCGTTATGTAGACAATATGCAGAAAAAAGTGCTCTGGGATACACCAGCACTATTGAGAACAGTGCACTGGAATGATTCAGGTGGGTAGAAATGTAACGTTGGAGTTTTGTCATAGAAGGTATTACACGACTCCTTCTTGTGACTGGAGGTGTGCTGGAGGTGTGTGTGTGTGTGTGTGGGGGGGGTGTTGTTGGATTAACTGTCAGGTGCATTTAATTGTACTTTTAATTTCATCAGATAAAGTGGAAAAGAGTCCCATAAAGTATGTGTGGGGGAGGCGTATGTCTAAATTATTTTTTCTTCATTCCAAAAATGTTCACACGAGGGTGAAAAATGCGTTCTCTGCATTTTGTTTCATCGTTGTGATGTTTCCAGTAACTGCAACCATGTGTGCGCAATTACATCTACAAATCGTTTGCACCTCCCTTTCAGACATGTTAAATATAGCTGCAGTTTCTATCAGGAAAATTGCTTTTGGGTTTGATAAATCACTTTACATGTACTAAATTAATATTTTTATATTTTTTCATTCCAATACATGCACTTTTGTGTGTAAATGCCCCATATAGCATATTTATTGCAGCAAACTTACTAACTGGGTGCAGATGCACCATTTTGCACCTTTGAAAGATGTAACTCTTACTGCACACTGTTGGTAAATCCGTTTATACATTTTTTGTGTGTGCAGTGAGTTTTCACATGTTTTTTTATACATCCAAACCTTTAGTAGATCTGACCCATTGTCACTAAAAGTTGTTTTGTGTCACCTATGTTATTTTTTAGTACAACCAAAAAGTCAATTTAGAGCCGAAACTCCAGGTTAGAGGACGTCCCATTAACTTGGTGCTTCCCAAACTGAGGGTCGGGATCCCAAATGGACCAGGGCTATGTGCCCTTATCACCAACTGACAGAATCCAACACAGTATCTAGTACAGTGGTTCTGAACTCCGGTCCTTGTGACCCAGTGTCCTGCATGCTTTAGATATTTCCCTCTTCCAGCACACCTGGAAGCCATTACATTGTCATCCGGCTTCTGTAGTGCTTGGTGATGAGCTGATCATTAATTGATTCAGGTGTAATGGAAGAGGGACAGATCTAAAACATGCAGGACACTGGATCACAAGGACCGGAGTTGAGGACCACTGATCTAGTAGTAACATGACATATGAATTAATTTTCCTAAGACAAAAGAAAAGTGGGTTCTGGAAGAGTTAATGAAAGTCGACCTCAGCAAAGATGTGAACATTAGAGGAGAGGCATCAGATGTGGAACGTGTAACAAGACAAAAACATCCTTAAGATGATGGAAATTTCATGTCCTGAGGAGAAGCTACATTTTTCCTTTGGTTCTGTTGTAGACATTAACTTGCTAGTTTCATTTACGATTAAATAAGATGTTATCAACATAAAGACTTTATGTGGGTTAACACAGTTCTATAAGTTTCTGCCAAAGTAAACAATAGGTTTCTAGCCAAAGACAATTACTGTGTTTGTTTGTTTTTTTTAATTATGTCCGCATTAATGTCAGTGGTGTTTACAGAGCTTGTTGTTTACAGGGTAATGTTTTTGTAGCCTGTTTGGACTCCGACTCTAGTACACTCACCAGTCTGACTCCTTTGGAGTTTTTGCGGTGGGTTTTGAGGTAATATCCGGCAACCAGCAGTGCAGCCAGCAGCAGACCAGCTAGCAGCAAGGAAACCAGAACCAACTTAGAGTTCTTTCCCCAACGAGGAACGGCCTCCTCCACATTGGTCTGAAAACAAACAACAACGGTAGTCAAGAGTTCATCTTCTTTTTGTTTGCAGATTAGATTTATGGTTCTTCCAGCAAAACAAAAGCTCTATGTAGATTGACAGTCACAAGAAAGCAAGAGCTGTTTTCATGATTACCCACCAATAACAGTGTTTATTTTCCAATTCTGAAAGGAACTTTGTTTACCTACACAATCAGCAGTTGTACATCCTGTGGTTTTGACTGAGCCCAAAACAAAAAAGCTGATGTGACTGTGTAATGAATCGTTAATAGTGTTTGGCTGAAATATTACTGAGCTCGTTATGAAGTTATTTAGTGTCCTGTGAAGTAGGAAGCAAATAATTAAAAGAGACAGGGGTGCAACCAGCACACCCATAACCCAGACTGGTCCCTAGGTGCAAGGGAAAAGGTTTTGTGGCTCACAAGTTTGTTTGTGGGCGTTTTGTTTGTCACACAAACTGCTGACAGCTTGAATCCTTTGGGGAAAAGGCCAGAAACTGAGTGATTATCTTCTCCAGAGTATGTTTTTGTCTTTCTATGCGGTGTGTGTTTATGTCTGAATGAACATGTGTGGGTGTGTGTGCATTTATATGTGCATGTCCCTTGGTATATATGCTCTGTCCTTATATGTGGTAAAGTATATTCCTGTGTGTTTGCTGTAATTCTGCCTGGTTGGTCTATGTGTATTCATTTTGAGCCAGTCAGCAATGAATGAAGTCAATTTACTTTCATCTCTGTAGGTTGTCTGTTACAAAGGTCCTTACTGATGGGTACGGTTTACCTACTTGGAAATATTACACAGAGCAATGGCAGAAATCCTCATTTATGCCCATTCACATATTATAAAACATAACTTAAGTGAAGAAGTACAAATATTTACAGTCATGCATTTTAAAGCTCCAAGAAACAAACACTTATTGAATATAAATGCAATAATTTTCAAATATAGTAATGATCTATTAATACTTAGTAGTTTTTATTATCACCCATATTTCTGCTTCCTTTTTTTTTTTTGTCAGTTAAGTATCTTTAGGTTTTGGGCTGTTGGTGGAAAATGTACTTTGAAGATGTTACATTTCACCATGAGAAATTATGAGAGGCTTTTTAAAAGCTACTTATTAACCTTTTGTTGAGTAAAGAAATAATCACGTCAATAATATATGTTAAAAAAGTGAAATTCAAAATAAAAACTACGTAATACAACCCCAATGAACCAAATCCACTGAAGTACCATGCAGACAAGAGAGGAGATGACTTTGTTGTTGTGAGGTGACAGAGTAACTACTGTACCACCAAAGTAGTATTAATACTAGATGACTGACACTCACCTTATCTTTAATGTTGTCATTGTCAAACTTCTTGGCCATGCCTCCAACATCAGCTGTAAGAAAAAGAGCTGATTTATTTACAGAAAGTAAATAGTAGTGATGATTAATGTGGTTTTCAAAGGCAACAATCAAAAAGTGAATCTACTGCAAATGTCAGTAGTTTTCTGAAAGTAATATGTGATAATCATTAATCATAAAAAATAAGCCTTATAAATACCTTCAACATACTGTCCAGAGACGAGGATTTCATCTGTGTTGTCCTCCTGGTACAGCTGTAGTTTACAGTCTTCACCACACAACTCCTTCAGAACACTTATAATCCTCGTCTTTGTGTCTTCCTGCAAGTGTAACACAATTAAAAAAGTTTAATTAACATTTCCCCCCCCTTTATAACACATAAACTGTCTTTGTTGATCTGTCTATTTAGTTCTTTATCATTTATAAAATTCTAATTAGAACAGCTAAACAAAGCTGTGATTATATTCTCCCTCCACTCTAGATCCTCTGATGTTTTGATCTTCATTTTTGTCCTTTCAAATCTTTAATCCCACTGTGTTTTCCTAACACATGCTGAACTTTCTCTCAGGTGTAAGAAGTTGTTTCATAAATCAGATCACACAACTCAGTTTGATTGAGTAAACTTACTTGTAGACATTTAATGGTTTATTTGTTAAAAAAAAAAAGTAAAAAAAAGTAACTTAATAACCAACAGATATATACACTATATTGCCAAAAGTATTCGCTCACCTGCCTTGACTGGCATATGAACTTAAATGACATCCCATTCTTAATATGGTATAATATGACGTCGGTCCACCCTTTGTAGTTCTAACAGGTTCAACTCTTCTGGGGAGGCTTTCCACAAGGTTTAGGAGTGTGTTTGTGGGAGTTTTTGACCATTCCTCCAGAAGCAGATTTGTGAGATCACACACTGGTGTTGGAGCAGAAGGCCTGGCTCTCAGTCTGCGGTCCAGTTCAAATCTCTTGTTTCAGCAGAGCAATACATATTTGGTCAATTCAATGCTTGCAAGTTTGTGGGAATAGCTTGGGGATGGTCCCTTCCTGTTCCAACGTGACTGTGCACCAGTTCACAAAGCAATGTCCATAAAGACACAGAAGAAAGAGTTTGGTGTTAATGAACTTGACTGGTCTGCACATAGTCCAGACCTCAACCCGACAGAACACCTTTGAGATGAACTGGAGCGGAGACTGAGAGCCAGGCCTTCTGCTCCAACATCAGTGTGGGATCTCACAAATCTGCTTCTGGAGGAATGGTCAAAAATTCCCCCAAACACACTCCTAAACCTTGTGGAAAGCCTCCCCAGAAGAGCTGAACCTGTTAGAACAAAGGGTGGACAACGTCATATTATACCCTATGGATTACGAATGGGATGTCACTTAAATTCATATGTGAGTCCAGGCAGGTGAGCGAATATTTTTGCCAAAATAATGTACTTTGCATTGTGTTTAATAATGTACATTTACATTTTTACAATCTTTCTGTCCATTCCCTTCTTCTGTTACTGTGTGTACATTTGTTTCTAATTTAATGAGCTCATCACTAATTTGTACATAACTGTTTGTTCTGTATTATGTGCAGAGGAAGTGCTGATAATACACCAAAAACCCCATTCAGCTATAAAGCATTTCATATCCATAATACTGGCTGTATGACAGGATGAACATGAAGAAAAAACCAACAAGTGCTCAACAGATGTGGGAACTCGTTCAAGACTGCATTATTTGATCGTTTTAGAGGAAGCCAAGGGTGGCTACTTATAAGAGACTTAAATATGAAACATTTGCTTTGTCTTTACTTTATTGCTCATTTTGTTGTGCTATACTATTTCATAGTTTGTTTGTGTTTTTTTATGAAAATTATACAATCACACAAAAACTTTAGGTCATTTATATTTTGGGTAAAGTTAAATTATTGGTTTTCCAAAAAACTAGAAGAAGACATTTCTGTTTCATTTTTATTTATTCTTGTTGTCGACTTGAGAAGATTCATTTGTTTGAATAAATAATCAATTAGTTTATTAAACTGAGGGTAAAGCTGAAGTGTTCATAATTGGTCCCAGTGATGCTGCTTATATTGACCTGCACTCCCTGGAACCGATGTTAAATCTTCTGCTCATTATGACTGTTGCTTTTCTTTGTCTGTTTACATGGTCTCTGTGCTTTTATTCTGTTGTTCTGATGCTGATCTAAAGAGCTGTTTTTTTTAAGTGCTTTTACAAATGATTCTGGAATGGATTGCATCTTTTTGACTATGTGTGAACTTCTTTATAGTTGAACTTCAGGTTTTAGACCACCACTTACACTCCTGTAGACGTCAAGGCTGCTATTGTAAGACAGTGATGAAAGAACACAAATACACCCACCCTGCTGCTGCATATGTGTCTGTATATTATAGAGTGCACAGTGGTGAACCCACTCATTGTGTTTCCCTCCCTTTGCCCTCATAGCTCAATCACACACTTGGCTGTTTTGCAGTAAAATGTCTCCAACTCCCCTCACCTGATAAGAAAAACTCATGGGAGGATGGGTACAGTCTGTTAACCTGCTATTTTTGTGATTCATTGGCATGTGAGATGTAACTACCAGTGCCTATTGAAATGTGAAAGAATTTCCTGTAGAGGTCATGGTAACATGTTAATAGCCTACTGGAAATTACATCAAAACTAGACCAGCGGCTGTTTCTCTTTCTAGTGTAGATGTTGGCTTGTGTGTGAATATATGAGAGTGTGTGTGTGAGTTGTATTCTTGTTTCTTCTCAGTTGTATAGATATCTGTGAACAGTAAGTAGAGCTGGAACTTACACAGTTGGACACTGCTCTGAGTTTCAGACTGACAGCGTGTTTGTCCTGAACGGCTTCTTTGCTGACACAGACCACATCGTCTTTTGGAACTGGCTGCAGATGCAAACAGAGGGTTCATCAGTTATCAATTATGCCAGGACTCCCTACTGCTTCTTTCTGTCAATGTCATGAATAATGTATATATAACAGTGTGAGTTCTGGCCATTTACTTGAAAGGGTTGAAGTTTTTGATAAAGTACAAAGACTCTATTTTTTTTTATAAAGCATAAAGCAGCTACAGCCAAGTTTAATTTTGGCTGTAACAGACAGCTGGCAAACAGGGACAAACACATGGCAGTGCACATGGACATACTTAACATAGAAGGACATTTTTACGTAGACAAAACATACCATACCACAACTGTTCACTATATGCTTGGAGTGCAATCATTTGCATATAGTTTGACTCAAGTGTCATTGGAAACATGAAAATCACATGGTAGACAAACTAGTAATAATATGCAACATTAACACACTGATACAAATTCATATCTAATGTTAATGCTAATATTAATGTTAAAGCAGATCAAATATATTGTTTTGTACTTGTGACATTTAGCTGTTGGTGTAACTAATAACATTAGTTCAGAGCAGGTACAGTGTCTTAGGCATTATTAAAACTGGATAAGCAACAATAGATTTAAATAATTATATATCTGGAACTGACTGAGTAAAAGCATTTTTTTAATTGCCTGAACAGCTATTTTTCAGTTGAGAAGTCTAATATTTTCCATTGGACACCAAGTTCTGCTGAGTTCTGCAGTAGTGGCTTGTAAGATCTCCAATTGGCACACATGAATCAGCCTATCTCTAACAGAAAGCACATCTCATTTAGCTTTTTTCCTCTTTGTTATCTCACCTGTGGTATGCCGTCACCTCTGGCAGGAGGTTCTACAACAGTGGGTTTCTCAGTAAGAATCTGCACAATAAAATCGGTCTCCTTGTCATCTGCTTCCTCTGGAGCTGCCTCAGTTACTGCTGCTCCTGGTGTGGACTCATTATTTTCCGTGGGCTCAAAACTGGGAAAAATTTGGACTTGTCCTTGTGGATCATCTGTATCTGAAAAAGAAAAGACACCTTTAATTTATTCCCTTTAACCCTATAACTGACGCCCTTTCACTCACAAATTGCAGGAAGAGTCATATATAGAAGAACCATTTACTGTTGGCATTGTAAAGAGTGTTGTTTTTCATGGTTGGTCTCAAATGAAAGCTGACGGTCT
>JAQQZY010000023.1:4700313-4713274 GCA_030068375.1 Ostorhinchus rueppellii
TTTTTTTATGCGCCCCCCCCCCCCCCCCCCACACCTCCTCCCTTACTGAGGCCCAGCCCTACACCCCGTCTTCCACTGGTTACTTTAACCCTTCCTCTGTACCCCCACCCCTTGAGAAAAACCAAGGCAGATGGAGGAAAGGAGGAGAATGGAGTCTTTTTGGGATGTTGCGTTTAAAAAAAATATGTGCCACATTCTTCAAATACCACTCTGTGCTTTTTTTCCCTTTTATTTATATATAGACATTAAATGTGAAGTTCCGCGGCTTAAATCTACCATAATTAGACAGCAGCATATGAGTGACGTGTTTTATTGCTTGAACATAGTTAACAATGTCTGCTTGAACTGTGAACTCTGTCCGGACCGGAGCAGTAATCCAACACACAATGAAAGGTGATAGCTGACAATAGACTGTGACACACTGGCCCTTAATAGGCTTATGGAGATAGACCATGAAGCAGAATATTAAAGCTGGAAACAAAGGTGTGATCCACTGTTATGCTAATTTTATTAATCCATTTCAGTGGCAAGAAGCCCCCATGACTTGGCATGGCCATCAATCAACAACAACAGCCATTCTGCTAGTGAAGACACCACAAGACCCGCTTCAAGCCTTTCACACTCGAACAGAAAGCAAGCGACCCCACCCCCCTCTGCAACTTTAGGATGTTTGTGCTACTTTTGTTAGCCGTTCTCATGCTCTCTGTGAAGCACACATCTGGAACCACTGGTGAAGGTATGCTAAATGACTTATTAAAAAAAGGCCCACCTTCTTTTTAGACAAAAAAAAAGTATCAGCAACAGTGAGTAGCGTTAACTGGAGTGCTGCTAAATCTTACAAGCTGGATTGTAATTTGATACCAGTCCCATTGCCCATAGTCCCCCGTCCCTGTTTTGGCCCCATCTTTTCCTCCATCACCCCATTTCCTCCCTTCCTCCCAACCAGACCTCTATCAAACATTCATCTCAAACAGCGGGGTGTTAAGGTGGGCAATTGGCCCCTCACTGTGACTCAAGATGAGCTTTGCTGAGAACCACAAGGGAAGAAGTAGTAGTGTGGCCCTTACAGCTGCCACAGCTGGGCAGCAGCAGTCACATCACCCCGGTAAAACATTCATTAGACTGTTAGCTAGTCAAGCATTTCTGCTACTTGAGTCCTCATGAATCACAGCTTCCTGTGAGGTGACAGTAATGCACTGAAAAGACCTTTTACTATTACAAAAGGAAGGGGTGTATCACTTTTACACAGGCACTGCATTTAAGGAGGTATTTTGAGGTGTCTGAGAGCACGTCTTCATCCCCTTCCTTTGCGTATGAAAACCACATCTCTGGATGTTTGTGATAAACCAAAGGATTAAGTGTTTGTAAGGGTGGAGGAAATTCTCTTCCTTAAGATAAATAAACTCATAAAAAAAATCCCTCTTGGACTTGCTGAAAAATGCATCATCCAAAGCTGAGGACTGTTTTCATGAGATCCTCAAAATAGGATTTTGTACAGATTTGGTTGTGACACTACAAACGTATGATGAGATTCTAGAGTATGAAACATGACTGTAGATTCAATGATTAAACAATACCTGAAGAAGGAGATCAACATTAAACCTGTACAGTAATAAAATGGAACATACACAAGAAAGCAACAGTAATATGAATCCAATAACATCATATATAATAGTAAAACATGACAGGGATGTTTTACTGCAGTGACTATTTTTTACTTTTCAGTTCCATGGCCAAGGATGTTATGTGATCCCTCCTGTCTGTCCGCCTGTCTGTCCGTTAGCTGGCTAATCCAAAATCTACTCACTGATTTTCGTTAAAACTCAGTGTAAAGGTATGATATAAGTCAAGAATGAAGGTTCAGAAGTTATAATTGTTATCCATTAAATTAAAATAAATAACCTCCAGCCAGCAATTTAGATCTAAGATATTTCTTATCATGGTAACAGTCAGCTCAGCCGAAGATATTTTGACTAAAGACGACTCCATTGTCGCCTGTTTCACTTTAACGGCTAATCTGCACTGTAATTCATCACAGTAATCCAATCCCATCAGTTCTCTGAAGTAAATACATGTTCTCCAAATGTTCTCTTAATGTTTATTATAGTTAGTTTTGTGGTTGAGCAGGGTGGATTTCTTGGCACTGATGAGAGATAAGTGACATGCTAGAGTTTATTTACATTCACTTTGGATGATACATGGAACAAAAGTGATATAAAAAGTCATGTGTGTTTGGTCCACGGATTAGCTTCACTGAAACTCACTTTTCTCAAAAGATGATCATTTAGGTAATGTTAGAGCCCTCCTGGGGGCACTGTAATTTTCTAAAGTATAGATAAGATGTTAAAGATCCTTATAGAGGTCGTTTGATTGTCATGGAACCAACAGTTTTCACAAAATAGTTATTTATTCAATGAAGTGAGCATCTTCTGTACGACTCCATTCACACTGAACAGACTGTTGTCTCTATTCAAAGATTTTGAGGCTGTGATGTGGATACACCTTACTCATAATATAGAGAACAGTAGGTCAGTAGGGAGAGACGAGTAATATTTTAATCATATTGGAGATGTACTGTCAACTGCACATATGTTAATAGTTCTAGTTAATTCAGGCCCTGTCCATATGAAGGCGGCTTCGATCATATCTGCAAAAGTTTTGTATCAGATAGGCCTTTTGTCCAAATGAAATTAGCATTTTCAGTCACTGAAATGGCAATTTTTTGAAACCAGGTCCCAGAGTGGATACATTTGAAAACACTGGTTTCGTGTCTTTGCCTGTACGACCAAAACCGCAAGTTTTCTAAAACGATGATGTCATAGCCCCATTTGTGTAACCTTTCACTCCAGAAGTAAGACGCCACTTCACAACAACAACAAAATAACCAACGGTAGACTACAGAGTAGTGTTTGTGCTATAACAGCTATTGAGCTTATTGCAAATACGAAAACCAAATCTGCAGCTTTTCTTTCATTGCACTGTGCAACAAACAACCACAGCTAGCAGTATTCACTACATGCTCTTGGATCTACCACATAGAGGGGCAACCAGAAGGACATATTAGATCAGACCTGGTAGAACCAAGCAAGCTTATGCCCATGCTTCACGTCTTCTTCTCTGTTTTTTTGTGAGAGCATTACGGTGCCACATACAGGCATTTGTACTACATTGTTTTCAATCAGTTCATCACAGGGCTGACATATAGACAAACAATCACTCGCACATTCACACCTATGGGAAATTTTAGATTAGCCGATTAACCTATCAGTGCATGTCTTTGGATTGTGGGAGGAAACCGGAGTACCCCCATGCAGACACGGGGAGAACATGCAAACTCCACACAGAAAGGTCCCAAGGTCCCACCGGGAATCGAACCCTTCTTGCTGTGAGGCACAAGTGCTAACCACTGCACCATCGTGTCACCGTGTTGTCCAGGGTGTACCCCGCCTTCGCCCTTAAGTAGCTGGGATAGGCTCCATGCGACCCCCGTGACCCTAGTGAGGATAAAGTGGGTATAGAAGATGAATGAATGAATGTTTTCAATCATTTTCAGTGGGTTTGTGTGAATGTAGGTATTTCCTGAAACAACTCTTTGTTTACGGAGCACTTTTTTTGAAAAAGATCAGATAGGAAAAGCTGTGGTTTTGTGTGGACATGACCAAAGTCACCATTTTTGGTAAAGATTGTAAAGTAACATCTTGTTAAAGAACAACGGCCCAGTAGACTGCACCTCTGCATCTTTTACTTGGTTATTCGGGAACAATGTGACATATTCTGAAGTGCCAGTAATCACTACCGTCTGGTCATCCTGAAGCTGCAGAAACTTCGTCAGACTCTGAACAGATCACTGACAGAGACAAACTTTGACATCACCTCAGTAACTTTCAGGTGTATAGACTTTATATTTATTTTCACAGTTTGAGTCTTGAACAGTTTTGCCACAAACACAGACTTTGTTGACTTGTAAAATCACGTGTAACATCCCACACGTTCATCCCTCATGATTCAAGAGGGATGAAATAATTGCTCGTCTCTCACTCTTGAATGGAGCCATGGAAAGGACCTGAAGGTGTGACATTTCACTTTTCTATTGGATAAACTAATAAGTGGGACTCATCCTAACATTGTGGAGCAAAGAGAAGAGTAGACCATTGATTGGTCTGCTCTTTGAGTGCACATAATATTAAGTAATTTTTTTCTGATGCTACTTAGATACTTTTACTTTGTTTTGAATACAATGTTTTACAGTTCAGTATACTGTATGTGCTTTAATCTGAGTAAAGCATCTGAATACTTCTTCCACAAATGACAAAAAGCAGCAAAATAAATGGTTTTAGACTCTATTTAGGTACTTTTCTATGTATCACTCAGGTTTTATGTTCCCATCTTTTTTGTATTCATGAAAATAGGTGTAAAAGGCCCGTGCATGTTGGTTTAATCTGGTTTAATCTGATATTTTTGTATCATCAGACACCCAGCTTCCTTATCTGTGTCTCCTCTGTGTGACCGTGTCATGGTGTCACCGAGCAGCTCATCACACGACCTGAGCAGGAAACCAACACAGACAGCGAGTACATTCCTCTAAAGACCTTACAGAAAGCCAATCTGGAAGACATTTCTACCCCTGGCATCCTGTGATTTAAAGCCCATAGGCCTGGCTTCATATGGCTTTATTTGTTTATAGTATATTCACTGTTCTGCACATCTGTTGCAGTTTATGGTGTTTAAAAACATGGCCTCCCTTCCCTTTTAGCTGCTGTACTGTTTCTTCAGTAACAGTACATTGCAATTACTGTGTATCTGCTGTTGTAGATTATTTCTGACAGCAGTGTGTGTTTTGGTTTAGTGTACAGGTGTGTTTTAAACAGATTTTATGGCTTTTCAGTTGCATGCATTGTGTGTTTATAAGTGTGTGTGCGTGTTTGTGCGCGCTAAATGTTGTGTGTCTCAGGAGAATATAGGCAGTATCAGAAGTCAGTTTTTGTGCTTTTGTACTTGAACTTTTCTCACGGGGAGTTCCCTTAAGATTCACCCTATACTTTAAAGACCACAAGAATCCTGAGCTGTAGCCAAACATTTTGTAAACAATCCTTTTTTTTTTTTTTTTTTGCATTAAGGCATGCTGTTTTTTTCTTTTCTGTTGTCTTTTCACCTCATCATTGTTGCACATACAGCTATGATATAGTCACATCCTTAATTCACATATTTCACTCAAAAAGTTGAGGATAAAATTGCTGAGAGAAGCTGGTCATTTTGTTTATTTGCTTGGACAGCACAGTTTGTAATGACAGTGAACATTAAAATGCACTGATCTTCTTAGATTGTAGTTGAAGTGTCTTATACTGGTGCCTTGGATGTGTTTTAATTTAACTGTCATTGCTGTTTATTCCAAGAATTCTTATTTTATGCAGAAGAAAATTGAAGCTGCTAATTGGACACCCCTAGAATCGCTGAGGCTTGGCTGACAAATCTTGATGGCAGTTTCTTGGTAACTATGGAGCTTATTAGCAGAATATGTCAGCGATTATATTCTCACAAGGCCCTTTTTTTTTTTACTGCTAGTTTACAAAAACAGATTTTCAAGCTTGACTAAGTCTGGCATCTTATAAAAGTCTGCTTTTTTGTTTATGCTTTTTCAAAGTGTAAGTACTCAATGTGTTATGTGCTGCCAACAGTTGAAGAGGCACCAGAAATGGATCATTTGTAAGAGCCTCAGTCAGGGCTCCTGAACAGGAAGTTGTAAAACAGCAACTCTCCTGATGTGACCATCTTTTGTGGGAAGAGGAGTTCATGGCCACCTGTTTATAATTATTAATTATATTCTCTTGGTTATTGGATCTGTTTTGACTTGAGTCACAAGCATATACAAAAAGCAATTAGCACCTTCTGTTAAATTAACAGTGTTGACATTTTAGTATCCAATGAGAGGATGTTCGTAATTTGATGAGATGTATTTTTGCAGACACAGTAAGACACATACTCACAAAAACGCATACATGGTGTAATGCACATTTTATGGAGCTTTAAAATTGGAGCCATAAATCGCATAAAGCTCACTGATTGGCCGTGGATGAGGGAGACTTTCTTGAAGTGATTTCAGGGAAGGGGCAGAGCTGAGTGGGAGGGAAAGAGAGGCAATGTTTGGGAGGAGGAGGAGTGGGAGGAGATTCATTTCAAACCGGAGTAAAAGTTGACCGTTACCTCTCTGCGTCGAGCAGCAGTCTCAACCTTCTGGAGAGAGCGGGAAGAGGAAAAAAGCAACATAAATGAAAGGAAGTGCAGAACTCATTACGTCACTCTTTCCTAAAACAAAATTCACATCACAGATCCTCTAGTTAAAGTTGTGTTGCATGTTTTATTCTACAGAAGTATATTCATATGACATAAATGACTCCTGGCTGCTTCAGCAGATGTTTCATTATCCCCCAAAACACACAGGCCCTCAGGCAACAGCAGAGCCTCAAACAGAAACTTTTTGTCACTGACACATACTTAACCCTTGGGCTTGTTTGATTTTTGTCACAGTCTCTCTCATAATGTTTGACTCTTTCACCCTTGTCTGAGCTCAAACTGATGTAAGCCTGTGACTTCAGATTGTCCAAGTCTTATGCATGTGATGCTACCTTTGACCAGAAGATGGCACCAGTAGACTGGTGTCTAGTCCAGATGAGGCAATTGGAAATAAGACCTGTCAGTACCTTGTAAAATCCTGGAATGTATTGCCAAAATATTATGTATTGTGGTGATGCTGAAACTATTTTCCATCAGCATTTACAATTTTTATAAATCTAGAGAGGAAATAACAGTCTACAGGCTTTAATGAAGTCTAGTGAGATCACTGAGTCTTCAAGTGATCGTCTCAAGCACAGAAAAGAAAAATGACTGCCAGATTTGGGAATTAAAATGCTGTCATGGTTTTGCTCATTTGCTAAATCCTGAAACAATTTTTTTGCGACAGAGGCTGGGCTGTGGACCTCTGAGAATTATTATTCTGGTTTGGACAGCTGTCTCCTGTCCTTGGCTGGAACAAACATATCAGTGCTTGTTTGAATGTGTGTGCTATGATAATACAGAAGATATTCAATTATACCAGTAGGGGACTGCACACAGATCTCAGCAGCCTCAAGGCTGAGATCCCATAGTGCTATACTGAACATGATGCATAATTGCGCAGGATTGGGATTTACACTATGGAAGGATAAAAAAGACAGGTGTGAAATATCTGTATCTGTAGCCACTGTGCATTTGAAGCACCTGACATTAGCTGCATTTTTTGTTGCTGACACTAATCATAATCATAATCTGTCAAGAATATCAGAAGATGGATTTTGTCCAAAGAAGAGGTTTTTGAACCATTTGTGCCTTGTATGCAGTTTTGTGTGATACTGCATGCCTACAGTATTGTGAAATATCCTACTGTTTGGATGGAACTAATTACTTACACAATGAAAATGGGGAAACTGACATTTATAAGGGCGTGATGAATCTACACCTTAAGCATTGTAAAAACAACTAGGCCTATTTTACATATTTTTCTGACTTGTTTAAGATAATGATCACATTCAGAAAATTATGTATTTATTTTATTTTATTATTTTTTATTTAATTAATTAACCTGGAAGGGCTTAGAGATTAATCATCTCTTGAGTGTGTCCTGATCAGGACAGGAAGCAGCACATTTGATGTGGACAGACAGTTACAGTGACGGTACATGCATTGAGACACATCATACACAGATAAAGTACATGAGATTACATGTGAAATCACTTCATCCACCCCTCTTTTCACCCTGATTCACTTATTGTGGAACATGGTCAAGCTGGACTCCTCAAGCCACGTGTTTACAGGTGCATATGTTGGAATATGTATGTTCTTTTACATCACTGGGTCTTTTACATATACGTGACCATTTTACCATAGTACATCCATTTACAATGCCTACCATGAGTGTGGGAACGCAGATGCAGAGCCCTGTTCACTGACTAGAAGCACTATTCAGTTACAGTCTGAGTTCAAGGCAATAAGAGTCCAAGGTCTTTTGATTCAGCATTCGCTACACAGCTGAAGTCACACTTTGAATTATTCCTCAAGATCAGCAGTCTATGTGTAAAGTCCATTTTCCTCTGAATCAAATGCTTTGAGTAGCAGCAGAAGAAACTGAGCATCTGCTCTACCTGACATGTAGTCAGTGGTTTGCCAGAAACTGACTGTTGCTATACATTACACACAACCTATAAACTGTTTACCTTGATCATTAGTCAAAGCATATTGAGACACAGTGACAAGTGTCAAGAAGTGATAAAAGAAGAATGGATATTTTACGGCTGCAGCAGCTTCATAAAGCTGTCCAGTGCAATTCAGCCTCACAGTCTATCATGCCAGATATCCTGCAGCTTGCTCTGCTGCCGGTGGAGAAGGTCTGAGTCCTAATGATCTTCCTCTGCATATATGTGTGTCAGAGAAGTAAGTAAAAGAGGAATTGCCGGCTGCTGAGCGTAGGCAGGCTGACAACTGAAGAGGCTGGAGAGGAGAGATGAGGGGTTAGAGCCTGGCAGGTGTATAGAGGGCCGTTCAATAAGCTGGTGACACCCCCACCTGCATCTGACAGGTATGGGCTGGGAGGCCCGGGTGTTCATACAGCCCTTCTCCTCCCCCGTCTCTCCTCTTCTGCTCTGCCTGCCCAGAGCCCCGAGGGTTAAACATGAATAATGGATTATGCCGCCTTATGGCAAGTGCTGAGGAGCCCCTATACGCTGCTCACATGCCATACTAAATACTGTCACAGCACTGTACACTCAAACTGTTTTCGCCTTGAGAAACTGCTCATCAGATGTTGTGTGTGTGTGTGTGTGTGTGTGTGTGTGTGTGTGTGTGTGTGTGTGTGTGTGTGTGTGTGTGTATGTGTGTGTGTGTGTGTGTGTGTGTTTTTTTTCAGCAATTCAAAGGGACTTAGTAATTGTCTCCTGGATATTGCTTTGTTGTTTTATAGGCTTAGCTTCTCTAGGTGTCAGAAGTGCTTCCTTCCTCTTAGCACAGGCACATAAACGTTACTTTTCCATCTAAATAACATGGTGTAAACACTAAGGTCTTTATTCAGTCCCGTCTTTCCTTACAGCAGTATTCTCCTGAACAGGATTATTTTTTTGAGACCTTGTTCTTGAGTTCAGTGAACACTTTTTGAGCACGTCATCAAACTGTAACCTGTACATGTTTTCTGTTGTTTAAGAAGAAAGACAAGCTGGAGGTAACTGTTTGCCATTCATTTGCTGGCGTCAGATAAAAGCTGTGGTTTGTGAAATACAGCGCCCCCTCCTGTGCTGCACCGCAAAGCATGAGCCACAATGTTTTTACTACTAAAAGGATTTACACTTGGAGAACATGTTACTCCTTTATTAAGGTTGAAGTGTGAAGGCTTGGAGCCAAATTGTTCCAAAACACTAAAAGTCAATTAAAACAGCAATGAACAATGTGACACAAACTAAAAGGAGGAAAGGGGGTTTGTAAATCTATTTCTGCAACTCATTCTTTCATCTATATCCTTTTCAACATCTTATAAACAGTAAATCCCTTATAATCCTCATCTGCATTCATTAAGCTGTACTTTTTTTTTTTTTTGTAGTGAGGCTGTGTTCAGGACAACACAACAGCAGCGGTTTCCATTTGGTCATATTTGTTTTGTTTTTTCTGTAAAATCTATACTGCTGCTATGCTACTGACGCTATATGTAGCAATAAAGCACAAATCAGTGTGGCTGATATTTGTTTCCCATAAAATCTAAAATCTGAAAATAAAAACTGACTTTTAGATGGCCTGTGCATTGACATATTGATGCTGTAAAAGCAGATTATGTTGGTAAATTAATGGATTTACCGATTTACTGCTGAGACATGCCTTATTTCAGAGTTGTGGTTCCTCTCTGGTCACCCACTTTAACGTCATTTGTGCTTGTGGGTAACGATGATGCTAGTTTCACCGTACAAAGGTTAAACAATGGATAGAACCCTTGGGATTTGTGTTTCACTGACATCACAGGCATTAGAGCTTTTCCATGAAAACTCAATAACAGTTTAACTATTAAATTAGCATGCATGCGGTGCACTAACATAATGAAAATAGATTAACCAGTTAAGTGTGGCAGAGTTCAGATCTGTCTGAAAATGACATCATCTCTAAGCCTGTGAAACGCAGTGGCCAGAAATCATGACCTACATAATGATTTTCAGGCTTTTAGCTGTATTAATTTGTGTTCTTTAATTCATTGTGATTTTATTTAATTTTAGACATTCTTTTGCACAGTCTCTGCTTTAAACATCAACAGAAAGTCAAGGTTTCTGAAATACATGCATACCTTCCGTCTGAATGATTAATATGTCAGTGTAATACTTTAATGTAAGGTTTAATAGGATTTAAAATAAATAAAAAATGGAGGAAATATGGGAAGCATATTAATTCTAGCTTATAAAAAAGGAAACCAGGCAAAAGCATTTTCATCAGTTGCGCATTTTATGTATAACAACAGTACAAAGTGACTCTTTTCCTTGCAAAATAGGAGTGTTTTGTATGTACAATATTTATACAATAATATATAGTTTAAAAAACATTACAGTTGAAACATTTGACAGTTTATTGCACAACACAGTTATAAATTATCATCAAACCACACATGAAACAGATGAACTCTGTCATATTTCAACACTTAACAGGAAATGTATTCATTATTTCTTATTTTATCTTCTTCTATTTATTTTTTTTTTTTGTTTTTTAACATATGTTTAGTATGAATCAGGTCCTTTTTGGAGTACATTAACTCCACTTATACAGACATGGTTAAAAACAAAAAACAAAAAAAAAGCAGCTCTCCAGAATAACACCATTAGACAACTGCTGTGAGTTTGTATGAGTAGGAAATAGCTCCGAGCACATTATGAAACTCGTTCATCAGCGCAATGGGAGAAACATACAATCAGAACTAAAACCCTGAATTGACGCAAATCTTTTCAAAATCATTTTTAAGTTTAGATATGGCACTCTATAAATACAGCAGCAAGGAGACAACAAGCAGTCTGGTATGTACAATGTACATATGAATGCCAAATTAACATGTCAGTTATACGAAGACTTAAACAGCCTGGACGAAATCAAAAATAGCGCTAGAATGCAGCAAAAATGAACAAACTGGCTTTACAAGGACCAACTGCTGATCCAAAAAATGATCCTAAATCATAAAGTCACACTGTGCAGAAACATTGGAAACACCTTGCTTTATTGTCTCTTCAAGATAATAAAAATAAAAATCCCATCATTTGAAATTCCTCTTAATCTTTTGTTTTGTTTTTTGACGTGTTTAATTATCAGGTTGCGTTCAGAGTGGATTTATTGGAAAAAATCAATGAGGCATCAAAGCCTTCATCTAACTCGATCTGACCAGATTAAATCACCAGAGAAGCAGGTGTTCTAAATATCTCGTACACACGGTGCATTTCAAGTATCACGCTCAATGTAAACAATGACTGATGAGACGGGGGGATGGAGGGGGGGCCGGCGCTGGTGGCTGAGGTTGGCTAATCTGACCCACGATCTAGCTTAGAGCGCCCATTAATCATGCTTTCTGCTACACTTCAATTTTGCTTCCACTTATCTTTGAATGGCTGAATTAGTGGCCTATAGATCATCACTGTAAAAAATTACCTATCGCAAATGGGATCTTTCTGTACAATGGCATGGATTATTAATAGCTTCTGCAAGCGCATTTAACATAAATGAAACATGAGACATATTATATTTGGCACAAAAGCCAGGGATTGGGTCTGGAAATATCTCTACATACAGTATATATCAAATCTGAAAGTAATGCATTCTCAGTCTTGGATTATTAAAGCATCGGGTCTGCACCTTAGATGACACATTTTCTGTAGACTGTTTAAACCCTAGCAGTGTTATACTTCATAAAGTCTTTTCTAAACAAAACATCTTCTTTAGTGTCTGCTTTAGGCCTTTAGGCAACATGAAAAGGCTCGACGACACAAAGTTACACATTTCTTCTCCAAATGACTCCCAATGGCAATGTCATTCCAAGCTTGTGATATGTTGTGTGAGTAAATGTCCTTCGTCTTTAACATATAAAAAGTACTTTGAGTCTCTTCTCACCACATGTGCCGTCCCATTTAATAGGCTCCTGTCTTTGTTTGAGCTCCTCCACTGACTTTTCAAGTTTAGTCATTCTTTATTAAGTGGTGTTCTCTTCAGAGATTCAGCCATGCCACACACACGCATTTAGTAAAAGCACTGACTACAAAGACGAACCGTTACCCAGCGGAAAAAAGAATTGGCGGCAAATGCAGCAGCCGTGATGGCCCAAATCCTCTTTTTCTCACTCCATATATGAGCGTTTCAGGAGTTGGATATTTGCCCGTTGGAGTTTCCTCTGAAAAGACGATGACATTGGATTCAAAAGTCGTGCTTTGGGATTCTTTTTCTGTTTGATGTGTGTTGTGGTTTGTATGTACATTTGTGTTTGTGTCTCGTTGTGTATGCATTGTCCATTTATACAGTAGGCTAATAAAGTCTCTGCATACAGTATTATTGTGTGTGTGTGTGTGTGTGTGTGTGTGTGTGTGTGTGTGTGTGTGTGTGTGTATAGTCTACCTTCCAGTGTGTATGAGTGTGTGTACATATTGTGTGTTTGTGTGTCTCAGCTCTCTGTAGACATGGCTGAGATGATCTGCTCCACTTTGTACGCCAGCTTCTGCTTCTGGGCCTGTTCATCCTGCTCCAGTGCCTCAGTGATCTATCACACACACATGATTACATTAGTATGTTAATGGTGAAAACATGGACATGGCATACATATCGTTGTACTTTAGAAATGACAAATACACATTATGAACTAGAAAAGCACTCAGAGAGCGCAGACCTCCGCCAAGGCAGTGTTTGATCTTCACCAAAATGTAATCGATTGGTC
>JAQQZY010000023.1:4715247-4730954 GCA_030068375.1 Ostorhinchus rueppellii
CAAGCTATCCTGAAAATTTCATCGAAATCCGTCCATAACTTTTTGAGTTATTTTGTACACAGACAAACAGACAAACAAACGCCGGCAAAAACATAACCTCCTTGGCGGAGGTAATTAAACAAGCATATACCAGCTCTGTAATGCAGCTTGTTATTACACAGCATTTGATTTAATTATAGTGAAGCAGCAGTGAGCTGTTCAGCTAAACAACTGGAACAGACTAACATGAGATCGTAGATGTAATTCAAGAATCGCAATTTATTTATTCCGTTTCAACCTTTCATTTGATTTCATGAAACATACACCTTACTCTTATTATGCTAAATTCTGGACACCTGTATGTTTGATATCATATTTAGGTTTTACAACTTCTTCTATTATCTTTTCTTTTCATCAGTTTAATCAGATTATTTTCAAAGATAAATCAGATTGCGTTTCCCTCCAGGGATTAATCAAAGTAATCTGTATCTGTATTGTATGCATTTCATTTATGTAAATGGATTTGGACTGAATTTAATAATATAAATCGTATTTCTTATGTTTGCAGGTGAAAGATTTAGGGAAAGGTATTTCCAGAAATGGAGTAATATATTATTTTTTATCATCTGGAAAGAAGAATCATTGTGTTTTCATTGTTGTACAATGAGTCATTTGTATTTCCAAAGAGAATGGGTTCACAATGTTTCTATAATAGTTCAGAATGGACAACCACAATACTGGACATAGCAAGGATCTTTTACTTGTATTGTGATTTTAGCGGCCACTGTATAGGAGGGTGAGGTGAGGAGTTTATAATATGCAACCTTACCACTCGATGCCACTAAATTCTACACGGCACAGCTTTAAGTATTGCCTTGAGTAATTGTAATTCAATGTGTATAATGTATAATAATAACTATCTGTAGATTTATTATTTGTTTAATCAGTAATCTGATCTTGTTAGAATGACTTTTTTACTGTATCAAATAAAACCAGGATTTCATAATAAGCCAGGCTTGTAATAATGTAACAGTTAGTCTGTTGCATTTGTAGAAAAGTTCATTATAGGATGTTCAGAACATCAATAAGGGAGTGAATCAAAATAATGTTTTGTACTAAATGTAAAAATGTGTACTTTTTAAACAGTAAATTATGAAATCAAAGTAAAAGCCTGGTTCTACAACAAACCTCTCTTAAAGACCTGGTATATCTTGAAATAGAGGGAAGAACGAGAGAAATAAAGGCCTGGATCCCTATATGAGTAAAGACCGAATTTGAAGATTTTATTTGAATCTATCACAAAAATTAACAGTAAATTTACCAGTTGGAAAGATTACCCTTGACATATAGTGGGTTCATCAAATAAATGTAACATGTTAAGTGTAATTACAATTTGATTACATTTCTAACAAATGTTTTAACCAGACAATAAAGTGTTAGGAGCCTGAGTCAGAGGAGCCGGTCAGCATTGCATATATTTTCTTGTATTCTACAATAAGCTTTTTATTCAGGGGAATAAATTCAACTGTAAACTAATGGCTTTTTTTTTTTTTGTGACAGATTACAATTACATTTCCTTTATACTTTAATCACATAACACTGTTACATCTAAGTAGTAAGTTCCTAATGCTAAAATGGACATTGATTAGATCCAATGTAATGTGTGATAAAATGGTAAAGAGAAGATTTGTAACCGGTATAATCCCTATAGTGTATATATTAGAGTGTATCCCTATAGTGTGTGTGTATATATGTATATATATGTGTGTGTGTGTGTGTGTGTGTGTGTGTGTGTGTGTGTGTGTGTGTGTGTGTGTGTGTTGTGTTCTTCTTTCGCATTTTGTATTTCATTTTCTTGGTCAATTTTTCATTATCCAAGAGAACCTACTATGGATTTTCATTTACTATTAATTTAAAAAAGGATTGCTTAATATAATAAATGTTGATAATAATTCAAAGGGTAGGCCAAATGAGCTTTTAGCTTCAGCCTATTCCTTTTTTGGTTTGGGGTTTCTTTAATATTATTTTTACATCTGTTTTGCTATCGTATTGGTGTTTCCTCGATGAACCCTGTACTCTACTGACTGTTGTAAAAATAAACAAAGTACGGTAAACTAAACGTGGAAGTGCTGGCTATTGGAATATTAATAGTGGCTTCTTTCTGTCCGTACATTCCATTTCCACCGTGTGGCGTGTTGACCGGGCCTCACCTCTTGGCTGTACTTGCTGACGTAAGCGAAGATCTCATGGAGGGCACTGAGCACATTGAACTCACTGGAGTGAAGGCGGGCCTGTTCAGCCAGATAGGCATTCATATCCTGATCACTGATGGCAGGCAGGCGGTTGATGTCAGCATAATACCTGAGAGGAGACATGTGCATTGTCAGTACTGAGGGCACGGTCATGCGCAGCAAACTGTTCCTCCTCACCTGGGTTCAAGCTGCTGTTGTGAAAAGCCAAAGAATACTAACAATAGCGACAGCTGTGAATCAAAGGTGTTGTAGCAGAAAAATAAGCAGATCTGTCACTGGCTGATATTTTCATTTGTTATTCACATGGATAGTCTCCAAAGTGCACCTGCATCTTCACAAATCACAAAACAACATGAGCAACTTTAAACCCAGCGCTACTAATTTATCCCTGTACTGGATGAACAAATATCAGGATTATAAAGTGCACAAGCAGAGGGGATGGACAAAAAACCCTCAAATCTAAGCTGTAAAAGAAGACAGAGTAACATTTAATAAAAATCAAATGAATCATCTCCTTATGCAGGGAGAGGAATTCAGTTAATCCAACACAAAAGCAACTCTGAGCAAACACGATACAGGTCATATTTTCTACAAATTTGAGAGGGCGTATTAACCTCATGGTACACACACAGTAGATGGTGTTGCAGCATTGACTCTAAACCCTTGGAAAAAAGGCATGACCACAATTACAAGATGTACGTGGAGCAAGTCAAGGCTACAGCAAAACATTAGTCAGTGCATCCCCATAGCCACTGAGCTGTCATAATTATTAAGTGCAAAGAGAAGCAGTCCTTGTATAACTCTAAACAGCCTTGAAACGGACCTTTAGCAAATTATTATTCCAGTTCTTTTTCCTAATACTTATCTTTTGAGATAATAAACACAATCCAATGCATGAAGAAACAACTGAAAAAATGGGAAAGTACAAGTAATATAGTGTGTTTATCTTTGTGATGTATACACACTTACCTTTCTACCCAGCTCTTGTAATGCGGTATGTCCTTGGCGTAGAGGAGTTTAGTGGATGGAGAATCTTTACCCAGACGATGTTCAGAAGTTGAACAAGAGTCCATGAAGGTTTGGGCCACGACAGATAGACAGGCGTCTGTGATGCTGCTTTTATGGATGTCAAACACAAACTGGGGATTCTTGATCACGTTGACCCAGAATCGCAGTGGCAGGCTATGGATGAAATAAATAAATAAAACAAAAATGGACAGAAGACAGGTTTTACACATTTTCAGACATACTTTGATACGTGAACAAACCGTTTTCAGCTTTTTGAACCGTGTTTATTTTTACTTTTCTTTTTTGTTCTGATAAGATGTAAATAATATGTAAGAAACAAAGGAAATGCAGCATGTTTAAAGTAGATGAGTATTACAGTGCTGTGCAAACGTCTATTAACCTTTCCTACTATAATAGGATTCAGATTTGCCCTCCCTTTGCACTTCACATGCCTTTTCTGCTTTTGGTCAGACAATATGAGATTTACTGCATTCATTTTTTAGTGTTCTACAACAGATTTCATTGAACACATATGTCAAGTATTTACTGTTGTTGTGGCAACATTTTGGGACCAGCGATTAGACTAAATACTGACTGTTGCCTCGAGAAGGGATTTGACTTTTTGATAATGTTGCACATATTTCTTCTATGTTCTTGTTGTATGTGAAGAAAAAGACACTCATTTAAACTCCACAAAAACAACAAAGGTAAAGGTGGCTTAAGACAGTTTTATGGTTCTGTAAATGACTGCAAATATTAGCTAATTAGTATATTAGCTGTTGGGTTCTTTCAAGCCTGACGTTAATAACATAGCTGTATAAAACCTGAGTAAAATAATAACTGACATTAAAATAAAGATAAAATATGTTGGAGATCATTACCATTTATATTTATCATCAAAAGAACATAACTAAAGGTTTCTACAGGGAATCTAAAGTGAGAAACTAAAAAAAACCCATAAGATGTCATTGCAAATTTCCCATGAATTATATTAAAGCTGATAAACTGGCATCACATTTGGAACACAGTATTGTACTTTAAACTTGTGACAAACAGTCACATGGCTTTTCAATCTCATTAGGGATGACAGGCATCCTCTTGCTCACCAGTTACTCTTCCAGGTGTGACGAACGTCCATGTCATGGATGCTGTGTCTGTCTGCCTGCTCATCCAAAAAATCAAACATGTATTTGATTGCGAGTGGCAGGGCAGTGCCTCGACACACAGTGCTGAACAGAGTCTCAAACAGGTCGTCCACAAACTTCTGAAGTGTGCCCTGTAGAAAGCAATGCAAGGATTTATTATTTCACTCCTTTAGATTCTCTTAGATTCCACTCAAAAGACAAGACATTCAAATAACAGATTACTGACAAGATACAACATCAGTGGAAAAAATAGGTAGTTCACATTCTTAGGATCACATAAACTGTGAATCCTCGGCCACCCTCTGCCTTCCTGGACTTCATATACACCTCAAACAGAGCTAGAAACATTATTTGGGACAGCTCACACCCAGGCCATCACCTGCTCAACGTGCTTCCCTCCGGACGGCGCTACAGGTGCATCATGGCCAAGACAAACAGACTAAAAACAGCTTCTATCCCAAAATCACCACAATACTGAATGCACATATGAACTGATTATACTCACTACATACAGAGTTCTATTTATGTACCATTTATTCACCATCACACACTTGCACTGTCACTTTACTTGAACTGTTGATTGCTACTTTACTGTCCATTGTTACTTTTTATTGTTTTATGTGGTTGCACTTTAAGGTTTAGCTTTTAAGGTTTAGCTTTCTCATTGTACTGTTGTGAAATGACAAACAAATTCTGATTCTAATGAATGCACAGTAGGGCTGCATGATTCTGGCAAAAATGTAAATCACAATTTTTTTTGCTTTGGAATTGAGATCATGATTCTCTGCCAAGTTTTTTCACAAAATGTTTATTGCACCGCTGTCAAGGAAAATGGGTTCTTTTACCTCTGATTCACATCGATCATATCACTCTGGAAGTACTCTGGTCACTTGCTAAGAAACGCCAGCTGATATGTGAAAGTTTGCAGCAAAGAAACTTCCCAGCTAGCACAATGGAATTTTTTTTAAACATAAATTTCAGTGTTTCCTGTGGAATTCTGTAGGTGTGGAGGGAGAGCACACGTGTGGTTCAGCCGGGGGCATGTGTTTGCGTTTTGGTCAGTCACTGGTGGTGGTAGTGGTTTTAGTGGCTGGCTGGCACAGTATCATACTACTTATAATACTGTGGGGGTATGGAACAGTGCAGATTGTGGTGCTCTTGGAAGTGAAAATGAAACTTAACAGTCATTTATCTTTTCCCTACCTCCTGAAGCCAACTGTCAATTGAAAGGGCAGGATGTTTGTTCTGATGTATTATATATTATACATTATACATATTTATAATAAATCTAATGCAACGGTGAGGATTGTTTTGTATGAAATAAATGGTGTGGCAGCAAGAAGCGGAAATGTTGAATTCTTTGGAGAGGGTGAGACTTTTGATTTTTGGTTAAAGGTCAAGTTATTCTCAATAAAAAAGAAAAGAAAAAGAAGTACAGCGCAGAAGTCAGAAGTGAAAGTGAAAAGACACTCGGATCTGGTCGACAGAAAAGAAGACCAACATGAGATTAACACCGCTGAATGTGAACCTTTATCGAGCAGAAGTTCAGCTGGGTGACTCTGGCCACTACCTCTGGGGTTTTCATCTATTTCACTGTCTTTACCACAGACGGTCCTCTGCAGTAATTCACTCTTTCCTCCCTCAACTGCAGCTGACAGCAGCAGGCTCGCATGTTGTAAAGGCACTTTACCATTGGTTGAAGGAGGAGGTTAGGTGTTTGTGGGCATTTGTTTGTAGGCAGCCCGTGAAATGAAATGCTTAAGAATCGTCCGTGTTTAGAAAAGAGATTGCATACGTGCATGATTCAAGATTGTGATCTTATAATGATTAATCGTGCATCCCTAATGCACAGATACATCAGCCATCACTACAGCTATAATCACCACCACATAAAGAACATACTGTATGTATCCTAAACTGATTAAACTGATGTGGTAATCTGAGTTAAATGTAGTAGTATCTCGTAGTTTTTTTCTGAAGGTAACATAAAGCATCACCTGAAGGTCTGCATGGTGCAATAGCAACATGGATCATTGTTGTGCTCACTGTGTACAGGTGTATAGATTTTCCTGAGGCACAAATCTTTCTCAAACGGCATGAATCCCCTCCACACAGCCCCTCATTGAGCAGTGAAAAGGGAGTAGCACAACTCTGCTTTCAATGAGCTGGATCTTAGTGTTTGTTTTTTTGAAGCACCAGACCAAACTGCAAGACAGTAGTCGTTTTTATGTAAAATTGAAGATTGTATTACTTGTTTAACTTTCATTTCTGTTGAAAAGAAGACACACACTCTAATGATGGAAATGAAAGACATGTAGCTCTTCCATTTGTATTTGCTGATGGATGTTAAACCGAGTTAAAGATAAAACAAAAACAGCAACTGTAACTGAAATCCCAATCTCTCAGTGTGTTAAAGGATACTTGGAGTGAATTCTCATTTCAAACTACTTCAAATATTACGTATAATACTAGCTGTTCCATCAGGTAATTTAGCCGCTGCCAAGTATGCTCCTCAGTCGGGTATGGTCAGTGACATGTTGCCTCCTTCACGTGCTGTTCTAGCTCCAGTAGTGATGCAGACTTGTTGTTTTGTCCAGCTGAGGTGGACTGGTTCCTGACCCCATGCAGCAGACACCAGTCTAAGGTGACACATTATTGGCCAATGCTAGGTGGTGTCTCTAGAACAATGGTGGAGGGCAAAGCTTATGACTGCACCAACAACAAGCGCAAACATGTGATTTCCACTCAATCTCGCTCACTGACTGCTGTTTACTCACAGTTATCGCCCAGAGCAACACTGGTACGTCACTTCTGGCCACTAATTGCTGCTCCCCATAGGGTCATGTAATAAAACGATCCAGTATGGTGCATATATGGTGATTTTTTTTTTTTTTTTTTTTCCCTGAATTTGTGCCTCTCTTGCTTATAATGAATACACAAAACACAATTAATGTCATAAACATGACCGGGAGGGGTACACTTTAAAGTCCCACCTTTGTTGCCAGTAGCCTTGTCAGATAGATCTCAGACACCATCTTGCTGCCACGTTCCCCCTCTTTCTGGTCTCCGTGGTCGTGGTTCTTTACTAGGTGCCAAACTTTGACCCCGCTCTCCAGGTCGGGGGTCAACATGGGCACACGGGAGTGGGGGCTGTCCGGGCTGGTGGGGGTGGACCGGAAGGGCACGTCTACACCTGGACAGTCAAAGGTGACAGATACAAGAAATGTACGATATGTCCTAAATGTTCTAGATCAGAGTTCTAAGTAGAGTTCTCTGCTCTATGGGAACAAAACCCTTTAGTCTGAATCATGAGACTGGCTGTACTTATAGTCCAGAGAGCATATTGGTTTGTATGTGTTTAGAATGTATAATTATTTGCTGTCATTACTTCAGTGGTTGTCATAGTGACGAGTCCTATTCACTCAGCAAAGGCAGGGTTTCTATCAGGCTTTTGTTGTCTGTACTCATTGTATGAAGCATTCATGTGTGTTTTAAAGAAATCACCTGAACCATTACAGGAGTAGTCGATCTGATCTGTGGTTTTAGGGATGTGACCTGAATCCCAATTAAGGTCAGATATTAAAGTGAGTTAGTAAATCTAAAGTTATGCAATAACAACTGCAAGGGCACCGAGTAGAGTGCATAGTTCCACCAAGGTCTTACACTTCTATATTTAAGTCAAACTACCTATCTCACAGTGAAAAATAAAAAAAGATAAAGAATAAATCAGGTCCCACCCCTTTTCATGGACCAGATCCAAAATGTAATGGGTTTTGTCATTGGTCTCTAGTAAGTCAAGTCAGGTCATTTCATCAACATAGCCCAATATCACAAATCACCAAATTGTATCAGAGAACCATAACCTCCCCCAAATAAAAAGTCTTTTAAGAGGAAAAAAGTGCATGAAACCTCAGGATCACCTCGTAGGAGGGATTCCTCTTTTAGGACAGACTAGTATTTGTGTAATCCTGCTCACAGACAGAAAAACAAACCAACAGATGCAGGATTATGCTGCCTGCTTGGTGGAGGTAAAAATACAAATACGATCTGCCTGTGTAGTAGCTGTGCAAAGTTATTTTTTTTTTTTTTTTTTTTTTGGACATCTGACTGAAATTGTCTTGATCTGTACTTTTAAATAGTATTTAACTCGTCCTATCTCTTTGTTAAATATATGCGTTATTGAGCTTTATGACAGGCTGATCAGTCGCAGCAGCAGATGGCGAACCACTACCTGCTGGAGGAATAATAATAAGCATTTCTAGATTTCACATAGCACTGACCGTATCTGCTGATACTGCGAGGGAAGCTGGCCGAGGACGGGATGTTGAAAGAAGACATCTGTTTGGGCACCAAGGCCACCACACAGCGCTCAGACACCTGGAAGACAAAGGCAAAGCATGTCTGTTATTTTTCAGTTACATTTTCAGCTTGCAGCTGTTGGGTCAGAAGTAATTATGGATGTTTTTAATTCAGGAATTTTCGAAGAATTACCAAATTTGCTTATCACTGGAGCTGCCAGCCTTCAGATGTGGAAATAATTCAGGGAATTAAGAGAGAGAGCGCAGAACATTTTTCTTTATGTCAGTCTAACAGAGAATGCTGCCATAACTAAGTTATCTGTTATCTGCGTCTGCTTTCATTTATAATGCAAAAGTAACCTTGAAACCTAGACTCACATTTTCAGCTTCAATGACAAATTCATAGTGAAATGTGTACTTTTTAGAGCTCAGTGATGGCTGAATGAGTGAACGTTTGGTGTAAATAGATGAAATACATACCGTTTTTGCAGATATTTTATGTTAATATACTATCTTCAGATGAGTTCATCAGCAGTGTGAACAAAATTCACGCTGCAGCATGAACCGCAGATGTACATAATACAAATCCAGCTTAGCAACAGAACAAGCATTTCCACCACTAGCAAAAAGATTAAAAATGAAAGAACAAATTCATCTCCCTGACAGATAAGAGGGAATGCATTCCTCTTTTTGAACCATTTGTTGAATAAAAATATGCTATCTTTTAATGTTGACAGTACTGAGACGTAAATTTGACCCACAACTCAAGAGTCAAGACAAAAACCTCTGTCTGACAAAGTGACAGGGTGACTCATCTGAGGCTGTTGACCTTTGCAGACGTATTTATGAGCTGAAAGGAGATGTGGTAAAAGACACAAGCACGCGACTGAATGGTTGGTTGACTAAGTGTGCTTGAGACCATGAAGCTTAAAACACTGTAGTGAGTGATATGCATATGAATGAGTAATGCTTTTGTCCTTCATCAACAGCATCTACTGTGGTGGCCTGTAGTGACTGGATTGCAGCAGTTGGAAGAAAAAGATTTACATTAATAACACCTCAGATACTTTGTCAATCAACAGAAAACTGATCACCTCAACTAGTTTGATCTTTGAAAATGTGTTGAACTCAAGTTGTCAAACAAAAACACATCTTCTTTCTACTCTACTTTTTTAGGCCATTGTAGTATTTCTGAGTTTTGGAATGTACAAACAAAATAAATCATTGCAGTATCCCCGTCAGGTAGTAGGAATCAATAGATAAAAAAAGAAACATTACCTAGTAAAATGAAAGTCTATCGAATCAGGGTAAGGTTTGGGATGTCAGCAACACAACAAATCATAAATTCACGATTTCCCATAAATTTTGCCCTTTGGATGTAAACTGATGTTTAGACTGATATAGTCCACAAATTGTACTTTCAACTTTAAGCACAACATTGCTGGTGCTATTCAAAGATGACTTACTGAAGGTTAGAAACAAAAAAGATATTTTTTTCCTTTGTATGAGATGTTGTCTTTATATTTTTTTCACTTCCATACAAATCGAGGGTATTTTCACCACATAAAGCATGTTACTGTTCAAATGAAGCCTCATGCATACACACATATTCTACAAGAAGTTGTTTTATTTGGGTATGCCAATGGTGGCATTTTTTAAAAAATGGTGATTTTAAAGAGGTTAAACTATAGTCTTTAAATGTCACCTTACTTGGTAATGCATGAGAGTGTTCAGTCTCTTCCAGTCACTCTCTATCTTTGTGGTGATGTCCTCATCCTGAAGGACCACACGCGCCGTCCTGCCCTGCCGCCACTCTGCAAGAAAATAAAATCAATAGTAAATGTGAGACATGCGGTGTTTTGGGAGATGTTTGTTTCCCTGGTGCCTGACAGGGTGTCATTTGTCTTGCTGTGTCCCTCTGCTCTGCAGGTGAGGTCATTTTACCCTTGTGTACTCTGTTAGTTACTTTGTGAAACTGCAACATGTCAAGCATGGCAGCCGAAATGTCACCCAGACAACTTCCTACATATCGCTACTTGACAACTCCAGTGATTGTGATTCTGTAAACAAAACAGAGACGCCACAGTGTCTTTATAGGGATTTATGCAGCCCAAAGCAACACGGATCTCCTCCAAATCCCGAACCTGCAAACACCCTTTAAGGTGTAAAACTACAAACCCTGAAGCTATATCAGCCACTACCCACAAGGCGTCTTATTTACTCTCTTTTCAAGGTGCATGTCAGGTGGATTTGTGCCGAGTCATTCAGTGTTTGATGACATGTAGGCGTAAGTGTAGGTGTGCTGTCAGTAAGGTTTAATGTCAGTGTCTGAGAGTATTGCTCTGATTAGCATTGTAAACAGGCACAGGAGGGGGTTATCTTCTAGAAAGTGATGTTGAGCCCTTTGTTGATGTCATACGACATATTCACTAAAACATTTCTGAGACCTTCTCTGACAGCCCCACCCTTATGTGTCATTACTTCAACAGCGTCATCACAAATAATCAGTTGTAACTTTATTTTAACCCCATAACACCTGAATAGATTTTGAATTGTGGAAAAAAAAAAAAAAAATTGACTTGCGTTTTTTCTTTCACGTAGGTAGTATTTTGGTTGCATTTTGGAGCGGGGATGGGGTTTGATACAAATTCACGACAGTCGGTGTCAAGGAGTTAATCTCATTATACCAAATGTGCATAATATGATTAGTTGTTTACAGTGAAATTGCACTCATACCTAGATCCATGTCTGTAGCCCGTGGCCGCTGCGAGTAGGGCATGTTCTTGTACACCGCATCCAGGATCTTCTCTTTTACCTGGGTGATGGTGTCACAGTTGAGCACCTTGACAGGGATTTCTGGGCTGTTCTCATTGTCTGGGTTCACACAGCTCAGTGTCTGGGGATCCGGGATAGAAAGTGCGAAGAGAGAGGATGGGGGAGAATGAGGAAGGCAGTGAGAAAGGTGTTGCTTGCTAGGTAAGTCCCTTCATTACCTTCTCTTCACCAAACTGTCCTCGTGGAGAGGATCTTGGCCAGAAATGTAATTTCACACCTCCAGGATGTGGCTGTGCAGCTCTAGCAGGGGTATTAAACAAGTAATGAGACACAGACTCTCAGACTCTCTGACGTAGCGATCAGAGAGGTGTCATCCTGTTGCTGGCTGGCTCTGTTTTGGAGCCATAGCTTGAGGGGGAAGTTATTCTGATGGGCTGGTGGAGGAATGCAACCGGCTTCATTTAAATAGAAGAGTAAAAGAAGAACCTATTTTTTAAAAGGTCACTCCACTATCACTATGTGAAACTTGTCAGAAACAAGCCACACTTCTAGACTGCACCAGATGCCACATTAATCCTAATTACTATTATTATCAGTTACTACAGGGAGACGAGTTGGGAAAAAATGCGGGCTTTATTTCTTTGTGTGTGTGTGTGTGTGTGTTGATGACTCACCAGCGTCTTGTATTCGATCTGCTGTCGGATGAGTTTGTCCTCACTGAGGGAATATCGTGCCTCTCCAGTGATGGAGTCTATGGGTCCCTTCTCCATTTGTTGTTTGATGGCACAGTATAGCATGAAGAGTGGTTCACCAGCACACTCCTTAGATTTAGAAGAAAATCCAGAGATTACAATGAAAGAAAATAAAACAGGAAACAAATGAAGAATGAGAATGAGAAAATGAAATGAGCTTCTTCTTTTTGAATAGAAAATAGAGAGATTTGCTGAGCTCAATCCACATGAAACAACATTATTATCCCCCATAATATCCCTTTTTGCACTTAAGTTCCACTTTGATGCATAGTAAAGCTCTGATCATTTATTCCTTTTGTCCTAACTCTTACATCTATGAATGTATGCAATCTTTCATGAGGTGGGGTTTATGTGGTTTTGTTTCTTTTTTTTTTGTAGTAAGCTGTGATGTTGATCTACCCACTGATGCAAATTCATACTTAGGGCAAATAAGTATCTTAAATCTTAAAAAATCTCAATATCTGATAGTTAACATAGCAGTTAACCCTTTAACAATCTCTCCAGTGTTACATTCTGCACTGTACAGCATTCAAATTACTGTAAGTGAACCATTTATACAGCTATCCACAAACGACATCGGAAAGCTGAGATCTTGATTTTTCCGACACTATATAACAATTTATGGCAGCAATGTGAAACTCCATTACAAGTAGAAAGGAACTGTTTCAGGGACTTCCACTCAGGCTAAAAAACATGTACATTAAAAAAAAAAAAAAAAAAAAGAAGTATAATATGGATACTGAATGTTCAAGACCAAAAGGCATGTTTAAGCAGAGATGTGAATAAAATGTAAAAATGTATTTTTCTGATCTCAGAAAGTTTGGTTATGGACATATACAGTGGTTTCTGGTAATAAATATGCCAAAAACTTAAAGTCTGTTTTTTTTTTTTTTTTTTTTTTTTTTTACTAAAACACACTATTTTAAGCATTTATTACTTATAATAATGATAATTAATGGCTGGATATTGAAAATCAAGTTCTTCCTGAAAGCAAAGGTGCAAAGGAATTGGCATAAAAGACATTTTGTGACAGTTATTACAAAGAAAACTTGACGACGCCTAGGCGGCCAGTTATAATGGCAGTCTTAAAAGGGTTAAAACAAAATGGTATGCAGCAGGCTAAAGCATCATTGTCATAAACTCTATCACACTGGCACCTGTAGAGATAAGCTGTGACAGAGATCCTGGTTTACCTTGAGAAATTTGTGGAGCAAGAAGGCAAACCAATTTGTCAGCATCTTCTCTGCAACCGATTCCGTTCTGCAAGACAAGAAGCAAGAGCACTCATTTGTTAGCAAGAGACATCCCACTGAGAGCTCGAGTGCGCTGATTATTCTTTTATAATTTAAGACACAGAAGAGTCTGACATCACTGGAACCAAAAACATGACAGTGGGTTTACAGTGAAGTAACATCCTTACTCGGGCGCTCAGTCTCAAAGGACACATACTCAGAACATATTTGGGTCATGACATAATTGTACAAAGGCATCTAAGATGTCCACTTCAAGTTCCCGTTCCATATTTGTTTCTCACTCTGACTGCACTTAGCTACGTGACATGAGGCCAAATGCAAAATATTTTGTGATTTGCTGTGGTAAATCTTTAAATATTACTTTTGAAATGATGTGAAATCATTCCTTAATCTGGTACAAAGACTTAAACTATGTAGCTACTGGTCCCTTTGTATCCATAACCTGTTTTGCTGTCATTGTTTTTGGTCCTTTCCTGTAATTCAACCCTAACTCATTTTGACAACATCCCATTACATTTAATAGTGCTCCTGCAGGAACAGTATGTTTGGGCTAATGATTTCTTGTTGTACCACCTCCCATCTGAACTAATCCTTATATTTAATGAGTGTGCTTCAGATTGAGAGGGGCCTCTTTTCCGAAAAAAAAAAAAGAAAAAAAGAAAAGCAATCCTCATGAAACATTCAGTAGGCTAGTCTGAGCATTGGGAAAACAATTGGTAGACAACCAGAGGTGGAGGAAAGAGGGAGGATTGCGAGAGGATGGAGGAGAGAGGAGAGGTGAGGTGATGGGGAAGAAACTTGAGCTACAGCTGAATGTTTCATGAGCGGCACATAGAAGATAAGTCAGACTGACAACAACTCTGCTACGCTCACTCTTCCCCATTAGGTTGTCTTCCTCTGCCAGTCCCTCCCACTCTCTATCACTTTTACCGCTCCTGTCTTTCACCTGTCGGCTCAAGCAGCCTGTTTCTCAAACTCATAACGGCTGTTTCACGCCGCTGCACACAACAAAGCTGAACAGTGGTGGGCTTTCCTTCACTGGCCTAGTTACTCATCCATCAGAAGTGTGGCAACTGGACTGGAAAGAACAACACACAATGGAATTATCTATATCCAAAGATAAGCAGCACTGATCAGAAATGGTTGGCTTTGTCACAGAGGCTTCTAATTTAAAAGTATCTGTAAAATATTTCTGTTCTTAACACAGTCCATCTAAAGAACCTGGCAAATATGTGTATAATCTGTATGAACATCTGGGTAATATTTCACTGATGTTTCTTTGTAATAACCATGAAAACTAAAATACTACTTTTTTTCTGTTTAATTTCATGCTGATCACACACCAACAGGCATAATGTTTACTTTGAAGTACTTGTGGCAGTTTCTTTGTAATAACCCTGAATCCAGGCTGCACAATACTAGCTGTCCTGTTTGTTTGTTTGTTTGTTTTTAAATTTTATAGTAATATTAGATTCAAACAAATATCTCGTGGGAAGAGACATCGATCACATTTCTGCACTGATCCGACACTGACAGCAACAACAGGAGCAGCAAAGATAAACAGAAGGCTTATTATAGTATTATTATTAAATAATAATAATACATTTTATTTATCACGCACTTTTTATTTCATGAATCTCAGAGTGCTACGGTAGAAAAGGACAGACCCCCCCCAAAAAAACCAACCAAACAATCAAACCATAAACATGTATAAATATATATTGGTTTATGTACATTCATACATTCGTTCATGATTTATAAATCATCCACAAGGTAGAAGATTTAAAGTGAATGTGTTGTGATGTGCAGACAGTGTTTTGAAGTAGATTTGGTAGCTCTGAGGCAAATATTCCTCTTGAGTAAAACTCATTCTCTCGCTAATTCTCCAATTTCACATTTTGACCCAAGATTGTATCGTGGACACTTCATGCAACCAGCATTTTTGACTGGCTTTTTCTTTGTCAGTAACTCACACGTGGTAAAATTTCACTACTTTTATTCTGGAATCATTTGACTTGTAGACCATTCATTCATCTTCTATCCCCGCTTTATCCTCACTAGGGTCACGGGGTTCGCTTGGAGCCTATCCCAGCTACTTAAGGCGGGGTACACCCTGGACAAGTTGCCAGTTCATCACAGGGCTGACATATAGAGACAAACAGTCACTGTCACATTCACACCTATGGGCAATTTAGATCAGCCCATTAACCTATCAGTGCATGTCTTTGGATTGTGGGAGGAAACC
>JAQQZY010000023.1:4731433-4750514 GCA_030068375.1 Ostorhinchus rueppellii
AAGGTCCCACCAGTGACTGGTGCTGGAATCGAACCCAGGACCTTCTTGCTGTGAGGCACGAGTGCTAACCACTGCACTAGACCAGTGTTTTCTCATTCTTGATGATAGTAATATTATGACTTAATTAGTACTGTTTTTTTTTATTATCAAATTATTACCCCACTATTATTGTGTCATGACAGAGTTTAAATACATGTAACTAAAGTGACACATTCACAAATGTCATTTATTCAAACATATTAATCTTCCGTAAATGACTGTACTGTGTTTACCTGCGCAGGAGTAGTTTAGGGTGGTTCTTGCTCTCCAGGTTGCGTTCTATTAGGTCAGAGAGCAGATGTTTGAGTATGTCTGTGGCGTACTCCAGTCGTCCCTGCAGAGCGGTCATGATAAGTGAGGCGACGTAGCCACGGTCACGCATGGAGAAAGAGCGCTGCAGCTCCAGCGTACGGATGAATGTCAGCAGGAAAACCTTGTTATTCACCAGCTGGGCAAACTGCTTCAAGGCTTTCTCCACATTGGCCTGTCCACTGCCTGGCACCTACACGCATCATGCACACACAGACATACACGCTCATTAGATAATATTCACTCAAATCAGGAGGAAGGTAATAACTCAGTGGAAATAGAAGCATGAAGACAGAATAAGACATACATGTTAACAGACTAGACTCCTTTACCCATCTCCTTCCTCCTGTTTTCTTTCTTGGTTTCATTGTGAAATACATTTATGAAAAGGCAGGCTTTAAATGCAACCACAGCCTAAGGCTCAAAGAATGAAATCAAACAACCTGAATAAAACAGCCTAATTGTGACTGTAGGTGTTTCAGAAATTGTTCCATTGATAATGCAACAGAAAAATTAATGCTTCAGAGATATATCCTCTCAGTTCAGAAACAATAAAAGCAGCCCTGACTGCGTCAAAGTATATTTTAGCATCAGTCTTCCTTGAGTTTGAAATCAAATGATATCCAGTGGGATCTAGATGTGAATAAGAAAGAGAGGAGGATGAAATGGCAAGAAGTGCTGAAGACAAAAGAGCATATCAACCCTACATATCTTTGCAAATGTTGCCATTAAACATGCCTTAGTGATTTTTTTTTTTATGCTTAATGAAATGAAATGTAGACGTTAATGCAGGACTGATGCATCCTTTAACATCTGCATAATGTGACGCAAAGAATTGTGAAAGAACAGATTCTTACCAAGAATAATTTTATAATATCTAAAGGTAAAGCTTAATGGGATTATCTAGAGGAAAAGTGTAGCATTTAAGAATTCAGCAAAGGTTTGACTCAAAACTGGTGCATGACTGAGACAAAGGGAAGTAGGGAGTCCTAAACAAATTCAACTCACAGGCTCCTCCATCTGGTGTGGACATCCTGAAACAAACAGTTCCCAAACCACAGTGAGCAGGTTGGCATTTGCTCACACTGCTCTCTTCGACAGCAGTTTGACAGCTCTCGTGAACACGCCAAAATCAATTGAGTTTGAAGTATACTATAGACTGGAGGTCAAAACATCAGGAAAATGGCTGAAACTTGATTCGAGTGCTGGCGCCACACTTGTCTTTCTCACCTCTAACTCTCTAAGCACAGGGTGATCATCAATACCAGGGAAGAGCACTCTCATGGCGTAAGTGCGATAGTCCAGGTACGGGATGCCAGCTCTGTCCAGATCGCTCGTTAGCTCGTTGATGTCGGTCTGTAGTTCTGCGAAGGCTGCACAGAACAATGTGTGCAGTAAATATTGTGTAGTTACCTCACAGCAGTTACTTCAAAGTTACAAGGTATTTTTGAGGCCAGTTAATGTATTTTGAAGCCATACTTCATGGGAAATGGCAAACAACTCAATAGCTTTTGGATTTGTTTGTGTAAAGATTTTAGCTACCAAAAATGATATGATTCAATATATGCATCACTGGGTTTTAGGAGCATGTGGATGATTTAAAAGGGAAAAAATCTATTAAAACCAGACAATTAGCATATGCATAGTTAGTTATCATACAGACTGTCTTGTGCTAGTCATCTGATCATTCATCAAACAACAATTGTAAACAAATCTTTATTAAAATAAATTGTTTTGGAAAAGTCACCACGAAGTTCAGCTTGAACATCTGGTCTCAACAGATGGCGCTGTAATGCAGCTCTAGATAGATGGTGTCTGTGAGTTTTAATCAACAGGATTTATGGTAATATGAAGCTCAGATCTGACAGTTTTACTCACCTTCCTTGCACTCCAGAGCCACCCGGGACTCCAGATTGTCCATCTGCATCTGCAACCGCTTCAGAGTGAGATCATTCTCGTGTGACTTTCGTCTGTAGGCAAGAAGGACAATGATGACGATGACAAGAAGGAGGCCTCCTCCAGCTGTGATGCTGAAGATGGCAGGGAGCGTGAGTAGGCTGTCTGAGCGGATGTGAACTTCTCCAGGAGAGATGTGGAGTCCTCCTACTTGAACCTGTATGTTTTCAGCACAGCGTAGCAGTGATACAGTCAGCATCATAGGGCTTTAAAAACACATTAACTAAGGCAAGACAAATGTATTTATATAGCACAGTTCATTCAAAGGGCAATTCACAGAGCTTTATAAAAATGGAAGAGACAAGTTAAAAACACAATTAAAACATAATCAATAAATCATTAATAATAATCAATTATAATAAAGTCAGATAGAACCCTTTCAGCCATTTTCAGTCTTGACTTAAACATTGTCAGAGTAGAGGTCTGTCTCACATCATCAAGAAGACTGTTCCACAGTTTAGCTCATGGAACTGAAACGGCTTCACCATGTTTAGTCCTGACTCCAGCACCAGCAGAAGAGCAGTCCCTGAGGTTCTGAAGGTCTGAGATGGTTCATATGGGACCACCATGTCACAGATGTACTTTGGTTTTAGACCATGGACAGACTTCTACCCCAGCAGAACTGTTCTAAAGTCTATTCTCTGAGCCACAGACGCCAGTGCACAGACTAATATGGTCATACTTCCTGGTTCTAGTCAGGACCCGAGGAGCAGCGTTCTGGATTTACTGCAGCTGTCTTACAGCTCATTTATAGTCCAGTGAGAAGGCTGTTACAGTAGTGTAACCTTCTAGCGATAAATGCATGGATAAGTCTGTCTAACCCTTGTTTTGACAGTAAACCAACAAATACTATGACATAAAACTAAGAAATAACATACACTTATCAGAAAACTTTTCACAAGTGGTTGCTAAAGAATAAACCTGGCAAACACAGTGCTGTTGTGGATCATTTTCATTTAAATTTTACTTCTTTGTGCTTGTCAATAGTTCTAGAGGCTAATTGGGAACCCACTGGAGCAGAAGTGACTAACAATGACAAAACGACTGTGACAAAGTGAAGCTTGACGTTGACCCACAAACACAGTGACGTAGACACAAACACTGACCCACAGACTGTGACCCACATACAAGCAGATAAGCAATCAGAGGCACAAAAGACAGAAATTGGCTTGAGACGCGTAAAACTGAAATGAACTGACCAGGATTTTGTGCTGCCCGGTGAGGTTTGGCGGTTCACAGAGTAACTGTGTGTCAGAGACTGTAAGAGAACATGGGGTATCTCCAATCAACACTGTGTAATTCAGCCGTGCTCCGCCAGATGCCGATGGTACCAGGTTACGGCCCTGCATGACAAAGAAGTAAATGACACGTGTTAATCTGAAAATATGATTCAGTCAGACACACAGTGACATCTTCACAACTGTACAGTATACGTCAGACAAATGTGTGGTTGAACATATGTGTCATGTGACTCCAGATATGTTGAGGAGTGTAGATAATTTCCAAAATTGTCTGTTTCAGAGAAGGCGCAACATTGAACTGGATGTATTTTGTTGAAAATCTGTCCCTCTCTACTCAAGTGGGCTTCTTTGAGCTTCATGTTTTGACAGAGAATAATATGTATGTTTGACACTGTATTTCATTCACTGGAAATGCACTTTTAGAAGAGCCGGAAACATATTTCCTTAAATAGTTTGACCTTTGAGAAAATAACAATATTTGAGGAAATCTTGGTGGACCAGTCAATCAATCACTTTTTTATACCCCCGCCCATATAGATATACCAGGAATTCATTTTGTCCAACTGATTTCTCTGATACAATTAACTCATTCACTGCCATCGACGTTTTTTGGCGTCATTTCAAAGCCAAACGTTGTCTGCCAATGGCGTCAATCTGCTTTTATTGGCGGGGTTGCTAGGAAACGACCTGGCGCAACTTTGAGGAAGTATTTAGCGTTCAGACATTTTTGGGCGAAAAACCACCCTGCGTTCTAAGGTCAATAACTTGAGAACCGAAAAAGCTGGAAACAAAATTGTTCTTCCACATGAAAGAAGAGACTTTACATTTTATTTTGATGGGTGCCATATTTATGTAGTCCTAGAAGTCGATATTCTGTGAGTCTTGAAATTCAGTCAAAATGTTCTAAAACGCCTGGCAGTATGGGGGTTTTTGTTCTGAAAATGCCTGGCAGTGAATGAGTTAAACTAATTAAACCAATCAAGTTTGACAGACATGTTCTCCTTACACTTTTTGCATTTATTTATTTATTTTTTTTTAAGATTTAGAATGGAGACTCATTGGGTAGGGTATCAGTGAACAGGAGAGGCAAAAAGTTGTGCAACCAGACATGGGTATTAGGAAACTACTCTTTTTCTCTTGTTTTAATTAATTTATTGAGTTTTCTGGTACATTTGCAGCCATTGATAATTGCTGATAATACAAAGAAAGAAGCAACACATGCACTGCCCCTGTATACTGCCCACCATGCACCTTAAGCAACAGATCCTGATGCAGCTTAAGTCACTATTTTCACTTATTTTCACTGTTGCTGCTGCTACATGCACCACCACTTGAACTGTTACTGTTGCTGTATACTGTATAATTTTGTTCACAATGGAAGATATCTTTTTTTTTTTTTTTTTTTTTGCATGTTCTGTGATTTTGGTTTTATTCTATTCTATTAAGTTTTTTATTCTATTCTATTAAGTTTTTTATATTTTATTTTATATTTTACCCTTTTGTCTTTTCCCATGCTACAAACACCATTACCTGGGTAACTATATATGTCATGTGTGGCCATGGGCTGAATCAAACCACTCCTCAGATTTTGTGATATGTGCTCTATCAGTATATCCACAAAGCCACAAAGAAGTATTTTTTTTTCTTTGCATGTGTGTGGAAAATAATGAAAAATAATAATACAAAATTATTATAACTATCCAGAGTACTTGAACATCTTATAGCATGTCTGACTGGGTTCTTTAAATTACTTATTTTTACTCAAAACTAAATCAAATTGCTTTAAATAACCAGCCAGTGTTGGACCTCTGCAGAAAATACAATTTAAGGATAAACTTGGAAGATGTAGCACATGTTTTAAAGAGTAAAACACCTGGAAAAATCTATTCAAGAGACTACGAACAGCAGCCATAGCCACAGGAAGAATGCGTTATAATTTTTTAATAATAGTGCGCTGTTATTTTGAAAGTTTTTGGACTAATGATTTGATCATTTAAGGGACAGAATATTTTATGTTTAACCCATAAAGACCCAAACAGCCACTGGTGACCAAAAGCATCTACTGATCTAAACTGTTTAATACCTATTGATCCTCTAAATCCTATTAATACGTGTAAACAATTGTTGTAACATACAATTTGTCGTCTTTTCATGGTTACCAGATATGACCCATTTGGATGTTCAGAGGCTCCATAGTTACCATGGAAACACTGTTATCTTCTACAACATTGATTCATCAGTAACACCCATGGAGTTGGGTCAATGGCAGTGGATGAAGACACTTAGTTTATGTTAACTTAATGATGAAGAAAAAAAGTAACTTTTTTTTTTTCAGTTTTCTCTGTTTCTGATAGTATGATAATCAATTTTAATTTGATCTTTTATGAACATCTACAGTATATGGTCAGTAAATTAAATAGAAAAAAACAGCAAAATATTGAGGATAATATTATGATAAATGATGGCAAATTACTTAAGAAAAATTAAATAGAGAGAAGAATTAATTTGGGCAAAAGTAGCACTGGGTGTTCATGGGTTAAGATCAGCTCTGGTCATATGGTGCTGGTGGATATCAGATAGATAATGGTCTCTGTTTCCTGCAGATACATCAGACAGAATCATTAAACAGTGGCAGGTCCTATCTCTTTTACATACTTTGAGTATGATGGGAGCACCCGGCTTCTGTTCCAGCACCCCTGAGAGGCTGAGGGGCTCCAGGTAAGGGTTGGGGTAGTACACAAAGCTTGTGTTGTTGTAGGTGAGCAGAGCTTGGACGTTATTGAAGACAAAGCCGAACTCGTCCACATGTTTGATGGTCTCCTGGTCTGCGGTATACTCTGCCTTCAGAGAGGGAGCGAAGCAGCTGATGGTTGTTGTATTCAGCACTTTACACACCTGCAGGAAACAACATTTTATGAGTGAAGGGAGCTTCATAATTAGGTTTCTTCTTACCCTTATTATTCTAAATGACTGTAATATACAGATACCAGGCATCCTGAGGAACAATTTCCTTTTTTCTGCAGCTCAACATTAACTGACTCCTATTCAGAGCCCCTGTGGTGTCAGCATGAAACCATGTATTTCTGTACATCTTGGTCTGTGCTGTTATCTCTAACCTATTTACCTTCTCCCATGTTTCCTTGTTTCTAACCTCCTGCTTGTGCAACGATAATTGCTTTGCTACCGCCTACATACATACACTGCACCAGATGTTGTTTTATAAACCTCCTTTGTCACTGAGGCAGTCTACATGAATAATGTTTACTTTGTCCCACAGATGAAATTTTCCTTAATTACAACATTTTGAAGTTTAACATCCACTTCTTAAAACTCTGTTCACCTATTTAAAATTAAGATGTTATCTACTGTTTTCGTCACAGTTTTTAAAGTCCTCCTAAATTCATGCTGATTCCTTAAAATCCACCACCTCCAGGGCAATTTCTCCGCTGCTGGTTTTTTTTTTCTTTCTTTTCAAAGTTTTGTCACTAAGTCATTCCAAGTCAATTAACTGCTTTTGTGATCCTAAACATTTATGAGAAGTTTCAGTTATGTTTTCGAGAGATGTGTGATAAAGACACGGCCCTCATTAAATTCACCGGTGACCCTCTTTTAGAAACTGATTCGGGTGAAAGTTCAGCTTTAATCCCTTTAGATCTCAGAGCTGCCAGTGATACTAGAGAACATGCTGTTTTAATTGACTGGCTCAGATTCTGCTCTGGCATCATTAACACACCACTTAATTGGCTCAGTGCATACCTCAGATGCACAATGTCTAACCATCACATTGAATACACAGCACACATTGGGATGCCATAATATCAGCAGGTTTTATGTTTGTATGCTATATCATACAGTACACACATAATTTCTGTCCAACCCTCTACCGATGCATAGAGGTCTCCATTAAAAACCAGAAAAAACAAGTGGTTTCAGGCACAACAACCCCCCCCCTGCACATATTGTAGCTTATTTTGGCATCAGTCCAGCTGATGTCATCATTTCTATGCGTGTGCTGATGTCAGCATATCACTTACTTCTATGTATGTGCCAGGTTTGAAGTAAATTGAATCAAAATTGATGTATTTATAGATATTTGAAATTTTGCCCATTATCGAGTAAATGGGAGAAGAAAAAAATATTTAAACAATTCATAAAAAATGTGAACTTTGACTTACTGTTCTCAAAATGTAACCACATCTATTTTGGGTCACTGGTAATCTATAAACTCGATTTGGTATGCCAATAGTAGGCCAATAATAACCAATATTTTGCTGCTACAGACAATTAAAATTTTGCTCCTTGTAAGTAAATGGGGAATTCTTTTTTTTTTTTTTTTACATTCATAAAAAACTTTAACTTTGACCTACTGTTCCCAAGATGTAATGACAGCTATTCTGGATCATTGGCAATCTATAAACTCAATTTGGTATGCCAATAATAACCAATAATTTTGCTGCTAGAGTGTTAAGAAACCGAACCAAAAAACAACACCCTTTACTGCCCCATTGGAGGGCAGGGTAATAAACTGAGTAAGGAGTTGTTCTATATTTAATTGTTAAATGGAGAGATGAAAAATAAATTTCATTCAAAGTGGACTCATATTTGATGTTGACATTATTTTTTCACTCTGAAAACTGAGAAATATAACATTTACTTAATCTAGAATGAGACTTAAACACTAATATGATATTTGCCTTCTGTTCTGTTTATTTAAAGCTTCAGGGGGAAAAAGCGCCTTTATGATCTCAAAGAAAACACTAGTATCTTTACATTTCTGCTCTAAGAATTACAATTTTCGAAGAGATTTAATACTATGTTGATCTATTGAGCTGTGGAAAAAACTTCCTTCCAAAAATGTCTGCCCTCCTTCAGTTGATGCAGCCTCAGATCCTCAGGCAAATCCCTGACTTGTCCAAATTGGAAAACGTAAGGCTAAAGGTGACTGGACTTTTGCCATCGGGGCCTCAACACTGTGGAACAATCAATCACTTTGAAGCGACCTGCCTGAGGAGCTCAAGCAAGCAGAATCAGCACCATAAATCACGTCCCAAAACTGAGTTGCACTTTCATGTCAGCTTTCTTTCCCTTTTCTGTGGCTCATTTTGGAATAAAACACACGATTCAATCTCGTTGCTTTACCTGTGATTCATATCTGGCATCATTTGTACAACTGCAGATGCCTGTGCATTTTATCTACTGTCTGATAACATTATGCTGCTGTGATTTTATGATTGTTGGGTGCTGACAGGGTATGTTTTTGATTTCAGACTCCCAGGTCTGGATATTATTATTATTATAACATTCAAGATTACATCAACTCTGAACCAAATTGCCACTCTTCTTCGCTCATGCATTGGGTAACAAAATATTCTTAAGCATTAGTCTATCTCAATGTTTAAAGGTACAACATGTAAAGTTTGTGCATGCTCATGGACCTTATTCAAGTTTGTGTTGGAGTCTGTGTTGTGCTGGGAGCTGCTCATTTGTTTGCCTGAGTGGACTCTGTCAGGATTAATTTCATTTCTTCTCATTTATTTGGATCTCCATTAGCTTTGGCTTAGGCCATCGCTATTCCTCCTGGAGTCCACACCCAACCCAATTGTCTTTACACTGCAGGACACAGATTACCAAAAACACCCACACACAAAACAAAACAACACAAACAACTAAACACCATTCATCACAATTACAAAACAACATACATATAATACAGGACCTAGTTCAATTAACAGTACCTCCCAAAAAGTAGTTTTTAGCATAATTTGTAAATGGTTAGATACTGTACATTTCACAGATATATATCAATGTAATGTCAATCAACTAAACATTAGCAGACACAGAGCATTGTTAATTCTTAATGATAACTAGTGTTGCACAAGAGGATGGAAGCACCGAGGAATACATATCTCTTTGACTGAATGTAATTAAATACAAGGAAATGGTCTTGTATTAAGAGGAAAAATCAGCCAACGGGTGAACAAAATTTAGCTTGGATAAAAGTCCAACACTAACACATTGGAATTACAACAGCCATAAATACATCTTTTCATATCACATATTGTACCTTTAAGGCTACATAAAACAGAGCCAATATAGATTAGTGTATGAGAACAAATAGTGGTTAATTAACCCCTGCACTAAATCTACCTTGTTGTACTAATGAACAACTTCACTCTTTCATTTTCTATCAGCTTGAGTAAGCAGCGTCAATAAAGGTTGAGTGCAGTATATTAACAGTTAGCAGTCACACTCACATTGACAGATTCATGGCCTGCATATTTGACTCTGACCCGCGGCTCTTGAACCACATCCAGGTTTGTTCCAGTTACAGTCAGGGTGGTGTGACCACTGTGTGAAAAAAAAAAAAAAAGTTATGGATTTATTTCAGGAAACTGTAGAATTATTAAACAGCCACATACACATAACATGATTTCAGCACTGATGTCGGATTCAAAACAAAATGGTTTTCATCCTGATGTATTTCGACTACATAGATCCATCTTTTTAACTTGCAAACTCAACAATTTCTCACATTAATGCAGGTCTGAGGAGGTAAAGCTGGCGTGGTAGCTCACTCTTTGTTATCGGGCAGAAGCACCAGATCAAACGGCAAACCAGCTGGCTGCTATTTTAAATTCACCGGCGAGTGTGAGGCTGGCATAGCATGAATACAGGTGCTGCTTGTTTATATATGTGTGCTAGATGTGATTAAAATAAACAACACTGTAATCTTTAGATAACCTGAGATGCAGCTTGATCTCAGAAAACTGAACAAGTAATGTGGAGTTTAAGAGGTAAGGACAAAGACAGAGGGTGAAAAAGAGAGAAATAGCAAAAAAGAAGAAAAAAAAACTGGCCAATCCAGTCAACCCGACAGAGTGCCAATCCTTCTCTTCTCATACTTCAAAGGCTACCTAAGCTTGTAGGGCCACATAGTGGGGCTGCACATTCATGATGAGGGCTCTTGATTGCAACTCCACAAAGCTCCTCCTGTCACCAGGCTGTGGGCCAGGGTATCTCTCTGAAGTTTAATCTGCAGGAACACAGTGCTGGGTAATCCCACTCAGACCCAAATTAAGTGCCATCTTTTATTTAGTGGAACACAGGTATTCCACTTCATAACTGTGCTGCAAATAATTACACAACATTTTACTATAATTGTAATGAGCTGAAACGCTGCCTAAGTCAAAAAAAAATCTGAAGTCAACACAGATTCTGATGTTTATCGGTCACCTTATTGCAATAACTGATTTGATATTATCAACATTTGCTTTACTCTCCCTGTATCTATGACTGCTGGCTAACTCACAGATTGCCTGGCAGAATGATAATCTGTACTAGGCAGACAGCCACATTTAGGCAGAAGGCTTTTTCATATTAAGAGATTTTTTATTGGAGAGTATATGCAAAACAGTTTCTTTATCTGTTTGCGTCATACACATTCAGAGGGGAAGATGCCACCGAGTACATACAGTACATGCATCAGACGTCCTTGGAGATGTGTAATCTACTGAGCCACATGTACACTGTACCCCTGTTATAAAAATAGATAGAAAATGTTTGCTTTTAATCTGAATGCAACTTCAGATGGGTTGACACTCATAACATAAAGTATGTTGTCAGAGTATAGACAAAAAAGTGTGTAATACAGGGTATTTGTTAATACTGCAATGTATTTGGACTCGAGTGCCTGTGAACAGTGAGAGGGTTACAGTCTCCTCACACAAAGGGCAGTGAATTCAGCTCCAACCTTGAAAATTTGAGTAATTTATACACAAATGAGACGTGTTTGCGTCATCACAAGCACATTTATATTTGTATCAGACTATTTTATGTCTGTCGTGGTTTTATTCACAAATCAACATAATTATTTAAAGTATGTACAGTTACTGTCCTTGCTCTCGGGACTTCTTCACACTATCTCTATAGTCTGTACGGAACAGGAAAAATGGTACTTAATTATGCTGCTGCAATCAGTTAGAAAATTACCTTACACTGACAGAGACAGCATCATCGGATGTATTTAATGCCAAAGGCAGACAGTATATACTTTAGAATTATTAATATTTCCCCCCTAAGTTTCCTTGCTGAAGAGAAAAACTGATGTGAATGATTTTTAAGCATTTTAACTGATCTCCAGTTCATCATTAATCTTGACCTCAGTTTGCCTGAACTTCTGGCAGATTGAGCTGCTGACTCAGCTCCACTGTGAGTTTGACTGAATGAACTGATGAAACATACGTCCTTCCCTTTACTTTTTACACAAGTTGGTTAAAACCGGGGAGGGGGGGGGGTTTGGATTCATTCCAATTTTTGACACTGGACTTGTCCACACACAGGATTTGTATTATTTATTTTTAAATCCTTGTAGGCAGACACTATATTTATATTGATAAGGATTATGTGAATTATATTTAGTAATTAATAGTTTATATTTTAACAGTTTTGTATTTTCTTTATATCTATTTAAATGACTCATGGATCCCTTAAACCTGTGGGATCTTGTTAATTGTGCTCACTGTGTTTTGCAGGTTAAATAAAGGTCTGAGGGGCTCATATCTGTGTATGTGCAGGACTGTATTGTGTCGTTACCTTGTGATGCTCCACAGAGGTTCAATGCGCTGGACGGTTGGGTCTTCGATGTATTCAAAGGCCAGACTTCCAGGAACATTGGCTCGGTCGACACTCAAACTAACCTGCACCAGTCCTGCTCCCAGCACAGATGGAGCAGAGAAGCACACAATCTCTGACATGGTCCTCCTGGGGGGGGACCAAAAGAGGGATTTATTGTTCCCTTTGATTGTGATTCTGCCTGCTCGCTGCTGCACCGGCTTCACACTGTTATGAGCCATGCACATTACCATGAGGCGAAAGGATTCATCATAGTCTGTCCCATCCCTTCCTCGTTACAGACACATTAGGGATGGAACATTGTAATTAGAGGGTGCTCCAGCTAATGGCTCCCTCGTTTCACCCTCCTGACTGTTGCCATGTGAAGTATTTTGAACTTCAAATAGATATCTATAAATACTCAGTGAACAATATTCTACCTACTGCTGTGTGTTTCATCACCTCCATGCAATTTATTATTACGACCTTCCATTTAACATACAGAGCTTTAATTGCATCTGAAGTGTGCTTCTTTAAATAGAGTATTTGGAAACGGCTCGATTTAATGTCTGTGAATGTGAGCACAAGTCTCATTTTAGCATTTGTGAATTATTCATTTTAATAGATGGAAGGTTAATAAAACATCAGGATGCTATGTTGACATCAGACTCACCTGTACAACTCACAGGTCTGGTTACCAAAGTACACATTAACTGTGCTGCCAGCCCCCAGATTCTCTCCCACAATGGTGACCTTTGTGCCCCCGGATTCTGGTCCCCTGCCTGGAGTCAACGCCAGCATTGAAGGGGTCTGTTGAGAACCAAAAGTCATTAATTTTTCATTTCACAAAGGTGACATCCAGAAAGGAGCATGTCTTATTTGTTGTCAGCTCATTTATACTGGCTCTGAGGGAAGATTTAATTTGGAACTAAATTATTTGTTGATTTAAAAAGTCAACAAAAAGTAAGAAGTTTCCAATAGGGGTCGTACTTTAAACTACTTTGCTAAAAAATGTTAATAATACAGCATATCTTTAAAAACAAACAAATGTTTCATGTGGCCTGAGTGCAATAAAGTCAACAATCTGATAATTAGCAAGAAAATAAAAATGATGCATGCAGTAAACAAACCATCTAAAGCACTTTATGGTAATGTTTTAAACTCCCCTGAATATCTCGAACTCATTAACTTAATTACAGTCATGCTTTATGTCTAAAACATTTCACTTCATTTTTGTTTCAGATCAAATGTTCAAACTTAAGTTGTGTTAGAATTACCACAAAGGAGTAGAGCTGGGAGGACTGTGCCCGCAGTTCTGGTTTGCATTCGCCGACACACAGCATTACTGGACCCGGTGCACTTCCTCTGGGAGCGGCAGCCATCTCACAGACAATCCTACCCAAACAAAAGACACAAATACAACAATGCGGATATGCACAAATACAGACGCACAACAGATTGTAATGCATGCAAGAAATAAACAGGCTGAACACACACAGAGCAGGATGAGTGCACTGTATCACATCTGTTCTGAATCTCACTGAGGGAAGATGGCCTCTACTGGCCAGTGTGATTGAGGCAGACTTTCATAGAAGTTGTGGGTCAATACAGAGGGCCATCTTTCTTCCTAATGGGAAACCTATAACAGCAATATAACTCACATGATAAACTACACTCCTTCCCATCTCCAGCACGATTGCCACCCACCATTACCTCTGGTTACCATGACAACATAAGGGTTTCTTCGATAAATCAGTATTGCCTGTCAGGTCAATAAGATAAAGTGCGCCATGAATAAGTCATTATAGCAACTGACCCCATGCTGAAATTAATGGTTGTAACAGCTGTAATGCCATGTTTTAAAGCACTGTGTGTGCCAAATGAATGACTCTGCTGAATCCACTGCTCTGCGCACCAAACTGCGTTTCCTGATACAATAAGAGCAACCAATGAATCGTCCCTGCCCAACCCTTCTATTCATACATCACAAGAGTTTTCCAATTTTCTGCTGGCATGTTCTTTTCTTTCTCGTTTTTTTTTTTCTTTTTTTTCTTTTTTTTTTTTTTTACAAGGATATAAATAAAGTCCCTGCAGCCTGAGCCCAATCGCATTACATGGCTGTGAGAGAAACACATGGCTAACAGATTGTCCCTCCAGTCAGCGACATGCAGCGCATTTCAATTACAGCTGTGCCGACACCCTCATAACGACAATGACACAAAGACTGTCTCTTCCTTTGGCTCTTACTGCACCAGCGCAAATGCAAAGCCCCCCACACAATCCTACAACCTGATGAGGCATCAATTAGATCTGACTTATTCACAGACTCAAGTCTGAGAGAAAAATAGCACAGAAGCGAAACAGAGAATGAATATGTGTGTTTTTCTGTGTGTGTTTGCATCCATACTGTATGTCTCTGTAGAATACAGTAAGCCTGTTTAAACTGTGGAGGGGAGGAGTCTGTCATACTGTTCTGCAGTGATGTATCCCTCCTCTTGAGGGGTGCATGGTACCCCAGCCACATCCACGTTGCCTTCCAGCTCTGAGAAGGACAGACCCAGGTTCAGGCCCTGGATGGTGACCAATGTTCCGCCCTCCAGAGGTCCCGCCACGGGGCTCACCTACGATACAAACAAGTCCGATGAAACAGTACAGTTACATTAAGATGGAATTATGTAACTCTCTAATATATACAGAGAACAGATATGGGAAGGGGTGTATTTATGAATGAAATGCAGAGAATACATAATTTCCATAGATTTTTGGTGAATATTTACCAATGTATTGAAGTGTCCAAATAATCAGCTTGACAAATCAAGAAAACATAGTTCCTGCCTGATGATTAACTCCTTGACACCAATTGTCGCGAATTCACATCACCCCCACCCCCCCATCCCATCCCAGCACCAAAATGCAACCAAAATACTATCTACCTGAAAGCAAAAACACAAGTGGAATTTTTTTTTCCATAATTGGGGTCAAGAGGTTAATTTCTTTGGCTTGTATGTTGAGTTCAACAGTTTCCAATGAAATCAAGGATTGATTTCCTACAGCGTCATGTTGTTTTTCCAGATTGGTGGAAATATTGGCTTGTCCAATGAGTACTCAACTTTTTCCACCACCAAACTATTGTTATTATATCGGATTTATAAAGTCCACTGTGACGCAGTCAATAATTTGTCAAGTTGTGAAGCCATTTGGTCAAATTGGTAGGTGGTAATGTCAGCAGTAGATTACATTGACTGGTCTTTTTCTATAATGTGTTTGGGTAACATGCAGCTCATTTGGTGTCACTAGAACAATATTGATTAAAGTTATTATTAGCAGCCAGCAGGAAAACACACACACCAAAACAACTGTGGACTGAACACCAAACAAAGAATTAATGTCTGAATAAATCATCGTAGCTGCTGAAAGTGTGAAGATAATTTTTTTTCACTAAAATCTACAGGGTGATAAATTCTTGCAATTCTCGAAAAAATGGATTGTGTTGGTTTCCTGATGATCAAGTTGAACTGACAGTAGAATGTTTTATGAGTGCATAGGTGGGCAGCAATTTGTTCCACTATGATTTGTTGTGTACTTATCTTGATTAAAAACAATAATTGTTAAATTGGATTTGACTGCTGTGCTGTCAGACCAAAACTGCATGCATGCAGCAAAGAATAAAAAACACCTGTAATGACAGTTGAATTTGATATTTAACCACAATAACCCATACTGTACACTGTTTTTACAGCACACATAAGAGGTTTAAATGTTACATGGCTCTTCAAAGTCTTTCCAGCCTGAGAAGAACACTGTCACAAATATGATTCCACACAGTCACAAAATATCAGCTGCTGGCAGCTTCACAGAGACATGTCTCAGTGTAATCTGCATGTACTCACAGGAAGCAAACATTAAGTAAATGTATCTCAACTGTGTGAAATGAATGTTACATAAATATGCATTTGCTTTTTCAATTCTTTGCGATACATTAATTCAAATAAACTCTGATGAATAATGTAGTGAATAATAAAGGCCTGAGAAACATTCCAGTGCAGAGTTAACCATCCCAGCAGGACACCTTTGGACCTGCAGAGCAGAACCAGAGCAATGCCACAACAACACTGGCTGCACTCTGGAGCAGCTCTCCATAGTTGATTCATTCTGCTGCAGCTTCTTCAGAAACACTAATAATGTGACAGGGACATCAAAGACTCGTAGCGCTTTGAAGTGGAAGAGCCTTGCATCTCTGTGCCTGACCCACTGCGCCTCATTCAAGAGAATGAACAGGAGTTTGTGACATAAAAGATCCATCCCCTCTCTCTAAACAGGTTGAATTCATTTAGCTGTCAAGAACAAGGTAGTCAGCCAAAGTGGAATAAAATGTGGAGTAGTCTCAGGTAAACATACACTTGGATGATGAATGGAAAAGTTGCCACATCTAGATATACACTTTACTAAGCAGGTGCTTGCAACGAAATGTGTTGGCCAACTGAGTTTTGACTCTTAGAGGTAGAAGCAGATGGATAAAGAACATGAGGAATAACTGCAGCATAATGGGCTCTTGTGCAGGGCCTTAGCCATTAGCTGTCGGAATAAACAAAACTATACAACTCAAGTACTCAAGAAGAATAACTAGGTACACCCCAGTCTGCCAGCCAAACACTTATTATACACTCATATACCAGTATTCATCTGACTGCCATGAGTTTATTAGTGTTTATGTGATGGCGTTCAACCGAATGATGACATCAGTCAAGGTACAATATGCACCCAGATAGCTGTTGAAGTGTCTTATGTGGGCCCACATTGTGTACTGTGTGAATTTCTAATCATAAGTTAGTGTTGACACCAAACAATGTTCCCTGAAGTTAACTGTGAGTTTAGTCCGCTGGAGGTTAGTGTGGGTGGATTTAGCATCACATTAAATGAAAACAAATTAAACAAAATAATTTTGGAGAGTTTGCATTCAAAGGCAAATTGCAAACTATCTATAGGAGATAAGTCGTAGGTATCAGGGTATGATTTTTTGGGCTCAGTTAAACAAAACTTTTGGCGCTGGTTTTGTATGTTTACAAATTTCCTCCTGGAAGTTCGCAATTTAAGCATTTTACTTTGAAAGGTGAACTTCCTGTTGGATTTAAGTCATAGGTACCAGTGTGTGATTTGCTTGTGAAGTGATTACTTGATGAGATGAAAATTTTGGCATTGGTTTCATGTTTCTGCAACATTCCTACTGACTACTAGGGGCATTTTTGTGTATAGAGGGTGCTAGAGAGCCCATTTTGGCGCCAAAGGGGTTAATTTTTTACATGTTATCAAATTTTTCACCAGACAATGACATGTGTGCCAAATTTGGTGAATTTTTGTCCATGTTTTTGGGGTTAAATTCCAGTTTACTTTGTCTCCGAAAAATAAAAAAAATGAACACAATACAATAGGGGCCTATGCCCACTGGTAAAGGTCCTCTCACTCACTGTGAGTGTGTGTTTGTGAGTGACAGGGACCGACAGGGACCTTCACCTGGGGCTCGGTCCCTAACAAAAAAAACACCAGTCTCAGAATCGACTCTCTGTATACCAAACCTAACTAAATTATTATCATATTTCCACATCAAAATTAAAGTTCATATGGTTTCATGCCAATTTTAAAAATCACACATTCCATGCTGTGTCCTGACTTGTTTGTCTAGTTTGTTTAGTGAAGCTGTGACAACAGATGCAAAATTGACTTTCAGTAAAGTAATGAGGCATATATGATCCCTTAGGAAACTATGGGAATTAACTGAACACATTTTTGGTTCAGCTACTGTATCTTGCAGGACAGTCTGTCAGGCTAACAGCCAGAATGTTACAACATGGAAAACCATTACTTTAATATGCAGCAAACTTCACCTTTATACTCTCACCCTTGTTTGAGTACTGCAGCCAGTCTGTCTACATGTACATACGTGTGTGTATGTGTTTATGTGTGTACGTACATATGTGTGTGTAAGTATGTATGTGTGTATGTATGTATGTGTGTGCGTACGTATGTATGTATGTACGTACAGTATATACACACCTTGTCCAAATTGAATTCCCGGATTTAACTCGGTAAATAGTTCAGATCTGCTGTGATTAACATGTTTCAACTGCAACAAGTTCTTTAACTCTGATCCAGTGAGTAGCTTTTCCTTTCTTAAACAACCATCAGTTTGATAGAGAGGATAAAAAGATGAAAGTCACGCATTTAAAGTCATTTACCACCAGATTCTAACCTACTTGGCTCAAAAGTCTCATGTGGTGTTGGTGTAGTAAATTCACAGTATGCTTTTTAACTTATTGGCTCAACAGCTCACTATCTGGCAGACTGACCGGGCAACCGCTTAAACAAACAACAGACCTCAGTGATGCGTGGGTTGGTACACTTGACATTCCTGGCAGAGAGGTCCAGCCACCGGCTCGCATAGGGGGAGATGGGAGGACAGTGCTGCTTCATGGTGCATCTGCCTTCACCACTACACCAGCCACACTGAAACTTCCTTTCAGCTCGCAGACACATGCCACAGCTGTCCCGCTGAGCACTGCACTTGTAGAGGTGCACTGTGGGTAACACACAGGACACCAGATCACTTTCATGATAATAGCAGTAAGTAATTCAGAATAACTGTCCTAATGTGAATTTTAGAAATGGCTGCTTCAATGAAACTGGTCCCTAAAAGCAGGACATGGGAGCTAAAAAGTCAAACCAGATGTAGACTAACGTTATGAAGCAAGTTGGGAAGCACTTTGGGTTTATTTTAAAAATAAATACTGAGAGAAAAGAGAAAATATGCTTCAGATAAAGCACATTTTTATTTTATTTTACATTATATTTAATACAAAAATCTGCTTGTAACACATTCAAAAGGACACGAAAATGACGCGCTACTATATTTAAAAAAAAAAAAAAATATA
>JAQQZY010000023.1:4751677-4762452 GCA_030068375.1 Ostorhinchus rueppellii
CTCTCACAGGTACATTTGGGAATTGACCTAATTATGCAAGGCAGAGTGTTTCACAAAAATGACTGCTATTGCAAAATCATTCATGATTTCTATGCGTTTAACTGGGCAGGTTCTGCATGTAACAAGAGTGGACACGATTGGTTCCACACAAAACTTGGAATGAGACTGAGATTCATGAAAAACCCACATGCCTGGATTAGAAAAACCACTAGGATCATCAAATTCAACAGAGTGCCTTTATTTATAGAGCTATATAAGACAATTTCAAGTGATATTTTCCAGATAAAATGCACTGACACCGAGATAGCTTTTCCTGTCCCAATTTTGGTCCTATTTTTGGCCCCAATATTTTATTTAAAAATGTGTTAATTTTGGAATGGGTCAGAGCAAGAGTATAGTTGTTTTTTGGTTTTTTTTGCATTTATCTGATTTCATTATTAGGTTCATCCTTGGGGAAATATGTCTAAATTTATCTTTTATTATTGGGTCTTAAAAGCTAGCAAAGTGCCAGGTACCAGAATAACCCCAGTTTTATTGAAGCACCCAAATGCAACTTGTGTTATTAAGTCATAAAAGAGAGCCTTTTGCTGGGAAATTCAGTCTACCGACCAAAGTGAATCAAGATTTAAAAAAAAAAAAAAAAATCCCCTTAGAAACCACTTTAAAAGGAATTCTGAGTGGTCACTTTTGAAAATACCCAAATACAACTACTGTATGGGGTTGTGATTCTAGTAATATTTATAAAAGCATGTATGTGCATTTTTTTGTAACAATCAGGAAAAAATACAAATGCAATCCAATCAGCCCTTCTTTAAAGCCTGTTTCTTCCATCCTCCTTCCTGTAAGTAGCGCATCTTGATGCCTGTATAAAGCGGCTTGCCTAAACAATGACAAGGCCTGTTAAAATTCATGGTCATCTCTGACTGTATCCTTGACAGCAGGGATGTATTTCATGTTCAGTCCACATTGACAACTGACAAATATCTATTCGTGCATGATGACAGAAAGGAAACCAAGATATGAGGTTTGAGAGCCAAACAGAGCAAATTTGAAGATTCACCCTTCACCTCTCAAGTAACCAAGTGATTGGGTACTTTTTGATAACACTGCTTGCCATTGTGAACTTTCTCTCAAGGCCCTTTGGGAGCCTTGAAGTGCTCTCTATGACCCATCTATCCCCTGTGGATTGAGTGCTTTACACTCCTCTAGCTTGGCAGTGATGGATGGTAGAGGCACCTTTAATCTTCTCAGGATTGTCGATGATGAAATTGCCGTTCCATACGATAGAGAGGTCCACTGCCAGGTCACTGATCTTCACACCCTCGTACATGTACTGAAAAGTAGAAACCAGAGAGTGAGGGAGGGTATAGCAAGTGTATGCAGGGAGAGAGAAAGTCAAAGCAAGGCGAGGGATAGAGTATTAAAAAAAAAAAGGATACAGAGAGAGACAGAGTGGGGGGAAATGAGAGGATGAAAGGGCAGCAGAGAGACAAGGCTTTTAACCATCTGTCATTTCTGCCATGGTTGTCTGCTCCTCTCCTCTTTGACATGTACGGATGCAAACCTTAGCGAGGGTGGCTGATCATCCACAACTGAAGAAAATGGCCTTTTCATTTATTGTCACAGTAGCAAGGTGTGTTCTGCATTGAAATTTAGCCTGTCATTTGCATCTTGTAGGAAAACATGAACATTATTTTATTCCAACCTTTGAATTTCTGTCTCTGTCTTCTGCCTACACCTTGGGAAACCTAGATATTAGTCTAACAATCTCCCCTCTAAAACACAAAGGCCATGCTGAAGTCAGGGTATTTACCTGGATTTCATCTTTAAACTCTTCTTTTCACTTTAGCCACAGAGAACTTTTCTCTTCCTTCATCCCCTGTCACTTTCCTCATCACTCTCACTTCCTCTTAACTCTAGTTTCTCCTCAGTATGCTCTTCACCTGAGGCGGTATTCACTGATGTACCCTATGTACCTTGCCTACACAGCATCCAAGCTGTCTGCCTCCTTTGACAGCTGTGAGATTCCCACTGGGAGTGTTTGAGGTCATACCGAGCTGTTCTGGCACTGCACGCTGGTGCTGTTGAAGCGCAGCGCTGTGACACGGTGGCTGACACCCTGCACGTGCACCACGCACTCGTAGCCTCGCTGACCCGACTGCGGCTGGGGAAGGTTTCGGGCTCTCAGAGTAATGGGACGGACCTCACCGGCCGGAATGAGAATCTCCCTAGAGTTAAGAAGTTGAGGGCAGTCCTGTGGAGATAAAACATCATCACAATTTACCGTTGTGGAAAAAATCATTGGACCATCAAAAGTCATCAAAAACAATGGTTATGCAATCAAGTACTAATTCATGTGTGTATCATGTGACTAAAACAGAAAGAAAAGAGAACATGGAATGCCTACAAGCACTGATTTTGTCAGTACAAGGCCATAGATATTGATATAAGAACTAAAGTGATTTTGGTTTTTATCAAAACATGGAAAACTGCTAGATAACAGCTCTGAAGTTAAACTCTTATGAGCTACACTGCAAAAATGAAAATCTTACCAAGTGTATTTTTCTCATTTCTATTCAAAATATCTCATCACACTTAAAATAAGACATAATCCCCTAGAGAGTAACTTTTCAGTGAGATATAGTAGCTTATTTTTTAGACAATAGATCTGGAAAGTCTTATTTCAATAAATCTTACCAAGATAATTTTCACTTGTTTCATTGGCAGATTTTTTATTTTTTTGTTTAATTCAAGATTCTTTGCTTAACCCATAAAGACCCAGTGTGACTTTTGTGGTAGTTACCAAATGGTTTTTCTCTCTCTTTAACCTTTCTTAAGTGATTTATCACCATTTATTGTAATATTATCCTCTGTATTTTGCGAGTTTTCAGTGAAAACCAAGTATTTTGCTAAATTTAATTGATTGATTATGTACAGGTAGATGCTCATAAAAGCTCACAGTAAACTTGAGGGTTATTATATCCAAAACAGAGAAAACTGAAGAAAAAGTGATGTTTTTCAGCACCGATCTCAATAACTGTCTCCATCCACTGTCATTGATCTGACTCCATGGGTTTTACTGATGAATCGATGTTGTAGAAGATGACGATGTTCACTACGGAGCCTCTGAATGTCCAAATGGGTCATATCTGATCACCATGAAAAGATGACAAACTGTATTTTACACCAATTATTATTTACATGGATTGATAGGATTAATGGATCAATCAGTATTAAATAGTTTAGACCAGTAAATGGTTTTGGTCATTGATGGATACTTGGGTCTTTATGGGTTAATTCAAGCAAAAAAAGGGAAAATTATTTTGGTAAGATTTCTTGAAATAAGATTTTCAAGATATATTGTCTAAAAATAAGTTCTTATATCTCACTGAAAAGTTAATGTATAGGTGATTATGTCTAATTTTAAGTGTGATGACATATTTTGACGAGAAATGAGAAAAATCTAGTTGGTGAGATTTTGATTGTTTTTCTAGTGTACCATTATATTTGTCCAAACAAATGCAGCTTTAGTTGTACCAGGCATTAAAACTAAGAAGAAATTGAAGAAAACAAGGGGTCATCTAATAATTTTTTCCAGGACTGTTTTCTGCTGTTTTCTCTAAATTGATTCTTAACAATTACACTGCATAGTATTTCATTTCCCAATTGATACATTTAACATAAAGTATTCTGCAAAAGTCTTAAGCCACCGTTGGTTTTGTTGATACTGCAAAAAATGAGCATCTATATTTATTTCTCATGATCTATTCTTTACATACCATGAGATAAATACACAAAATATGTGCACAACCTAAAAATACACACAAAAAAACAATGTGATATCATGAAATCACATGAATATACACACCACTTTTAACTGGCATGTTATCTGTACACATTATAAGCTTTCTGTATGTATGGTCACAGCGCGTCAAATTCCTCACACTGAGGGTTAGGGTTATGTAAATCAGAGCTCTTGGTGTAAATTGACACGCAATAAAACGGTGTTCAATAACATGCAAAAACACAAAAATGCGTACGTATAGCGCACCAACTGCCATAAGAACTGCCGTGACATACAACATGATTTCATGAGATCAGTCTGCACAAAAAACTGAACTAAAATGGATTCTAAAGGTTAAAGTCACTCTTTAGTGTGACCTCTGACCCCATGACAAGAAGCAGCACAAACAAATAGAAATCTGGTATAAAACATCAGAAAACTAATGCAGTGTATCTAATATTGTCTGGAAAAAAAAGGGTTAAGGCATGTTAAGTGCAAAGGGAGGTCACACTAAACTAAACACTACCACTTCGGTTTAAAGAAGCTGTTTTTTTCCCTGAAATATAAATTTTTTAATGCTTTACATACTTCCAATACATCCAGATTGACTCTTAATTCAGAGACTGACAAATGCATATGCGTGGTCATTTTAACTTTACTAGAACAACAAAACTAAAGGTGGCCTAAAACCTTGCACTGTACTGTATTTTATATTCAGGTATGTATGTAACTTTAACGGCCTACAATAGGGTTGGGCAATATATGTCATGTGACAGTACTCTATGAAACTCTAATAAACTTCAATAAAAAGCTGTGTAATTGAAGACAGTATGAGCCATTTCTGTGCAGGATCTCAAATGATACATCTTCTCCTGTTTGCCCTGATGTGCAATGTTTTGTCTGTTTTGTTATGTTAAAAAAAATTGGCAATAGATTTCTACAGCAGGATCTCACGAGCTCTGGCATATTTTCACAATCTTGCAAATCCAGCTGCCTCACGCACTAACACGGTTTGTATAGCCAGAAAAAGTTAACTTGATAATATCTGTCCTATTTATATTGAGCTCAAGTTACTCCATGGTTTCCAGACATTTGCTCTCCTTTTGAACCTTAAACTTTCCTTCTTGAAATAATGTTGGTCTAGTCTTTTGTTTGTGCTGGCTCTTTTTGTATGTTATTTGGTGGATGAATTTACAGAACTGTTGTACTGTGTCTGTCATGAATGTTATGAACTGTTTTGCGCAGACATTATGAGATTTGCTGAATTAATCTTCTTGTGTTTTACACCAGATTTCATTCAACACATATTCAGTGTTTCTTATTGTTAAATATCACACTAGTCTGTTTCTGTTAAAACAGACTAGAATGCTATACACAATATTCCCCTGCATTTTTGTATTTTAATAGAGACGGAGAAACATACGTTATGGTAATTGCAACCGTGTAAAAACAACATAACTAAGCGTGATCAAAGACTTCTGAACAGTAATATATATGTATAGAATTAACATACTGTGATGTTGCTGTCACTGCCCAGCTTTAATAGGTATAAATATAAATGTAAAATATTAACATTACAGGTGCTACATCAGTACATTCAGTCAAATTGATCTTCAAGCCATGTGTTAATCTAATACTATATGAAGTATCCTGCAATACTACATGTAGGTTCTTTGTGAACATAAACTGTACATCTTATCTGCTTATCTATGACTCTGTTAAATCTTTGTTTAATTTACTGCTGATTCTAACATTATAATGCAGCTCTACCACAGTATTTTCACATGCTTTATATAAAGAGTTTCATTTTAATCAGCTAATGAAATATTAACTGTGTAATATCATTAAATTCATGTACCTCGGAGGCGTTGACTCTGCCTTCCTGAAAAGAACAGCTGCTGGGGTCATGAGTACACAGGTTGCGGTATTTACACCAGTGGCACCGAAAAGTGCTGTTTACACATGACAGGCACCTGTAGGATGGAATGAACAAATTACTGGAAAACACTGAGATTCTTAAACAGTAAAACAATGTCTTTGCTTCTACAAAATGTAATTTATTAAATATGAATTCCTCTGTAAGTCCTTTCCATCCTTTCCATTTTCTTTTCTTTGGTAAATTGGATTGAAAAAGGGAGAATGACAAAGGATTATAGCTTCTACTGAATTTATTTTGTCAGTCTGTTTCCTGGGAGGACCAGATGTTCACAGTTTCTGTGCAGGCAGCATCAATGGTGCACATTTTGTCAAAAGTGGGGGAAAAAAACGACCTTGAACAGGATGTTTTAGTAGTATAGCAATACTGAGAGTCGGTGTTACTTAAAACACTCTTTGCATAAAATGATCACACAAACACAGTGTCCTTATATAGACCATGAATAGATTTCTTTATGATCTAATTCATAGATTTTACTCGGACCTCCCCCAGTATTATGTGTCTCTCATTAAATTGAGCAGCTGTAATGAAAACATAATTTTTTTTCCCAGTGCTGGATTACATTAAAAAAAAAAAAAAAATCTGATGACAAGAATATTTGATGGGCAGAATTGCACAACATCTTTGGCTCTGATCTTGTCGGTTGCAGCCAGCAGTCAGTTGTGGATTAAACTTGTGCTGAAACAACCCCACTGGACTGGATTTAATCACTGTTCGGTCAGCAAACAGGGAGGTGATGGCAATACAAGCTTGGGAGAACAGAGGAGTGAATAGATGAGTAGAGAGAGGTGGGTGATGCACGGTGGATGCTATAACAAACAGAGCAATTGGAGAGCTGAAAATTGAACATGTCCTATTTTCCTGTGGGGGAAATGTAGGTTTTGCTGTGTGTAACAGAGATGTACCATTGTGCAGAGAACAGACCCATGCACTATCACAGTTTGTCGTACAATAAGATGAAACTGTGAAGAAGCATAAAACCTAGAGCAGGTTTCTAATACTGCAGCTCATAGCAGGTTACAAATGCCAATAAATGTAGCGCAGCATCATTAAATTTTGATATTAATTAGCTGCCCAGGGCCAGTATGGACATAAAATGTGTACTTGTGTGTATATGTGTGTGTTAAACAGAGAAATTTCAGAGGTGGAGTATTAATAGAACTGGACTGGCAGGGTGCAGCACACACTAGATAATTAATTATGGAGGGGTATGTGAGGCTGAGGTGATGGGGGGTGGGGGGTAATGTGGAGGAAGAGGTGCTGTGTTAGGAGTGTGTTTGGTCTGAAATATTAATCACAGGAGTTCACAGGGTCATCCGGCAGCTAATGGAGGCCGTACTGGTGTGGGGTGGATGTGATGAGCTTCCAACTGTGTTTCTCTAATAGCTTAATATGGTTGTATCGGGGCATTCATGTCACAGTCAAAGACCATTATGAACAGATGACATGTGTGTCCACTGAGGGATGATTTTCTGGGTTTGGCTTTGATACACCATCAATCAAACGTTTTCTCCTAAAGTGAACTATATTCATGAATCCAGCTTTTGTCTGCCCGTGGTTCAGGCCAATTTTCAGTTAAAGATCAGCAAAGGGTACATATTATCAGTAAAAAGAGAGAGAATATTACATCCACTGCTCTTTTTATTATTATTTCTGTCAACTGTCATTATGCTGCAGCAGAAGCTAAAGCTAATTGGACTAGATTTAATTCTGCGCTTTCTTGTATAAACGCAGCCTATGTTAATTTGACTTGTGCTGCATCAAAAACCTCGAAATGTGACGCAGTATTAGCCCAGTACTTACACATACTTGAAGAAGTTTGATGTTAAAAATGGCTGTAGTTTTGAGAAGAATTGAGCAAAAATAATAAAGTTCAATGATGAAAGAACAGGAAGATTTAACAAACTGCCAAACAGTCTGTCAGATACTGCCAGGCAGTCTGTTTTTCTCTTACTGTGATCTTATCTATTTTTTAAATCCTCTATTATTTGGACATACTGGTTTGTTAATTTAGCCCACAAGGTTTTTACAAAGGAGAATAAATTAGAGATTCTCTGCTAAGGATCATGACAGCTAATTATTATAAACAGTGGAAGGAACACCGCATCTGAAGGTTACAGGACTTTATACTTTTATTAATGGTTTCTGAGAATTTAGTTTTATATTTATTGATGCTTTCAATGTCATTTGGAAAGGAAATGGCTCATGCTATACCGTTTCACTATTACATCATTAAACTTAGATTTACTAAATCGATTTTCCTGTTTATTGTCAGTGACGTTCAGAGTGTCCACAGGGGACACAGGGACACCGCCACCACTTAAAATTACTTGAAAAATGAGATGGTTAAACATGTTATTTTCAGCAAAAATCCATCTGAGAAAAAAACAAAAAAAGAAATATTTATATTATGATACACATTCAGGGTAGGGTTAGGATGGGCTCCACCCCCCAGTGAAAATGGATGTGATTGATTTATTATTATGTAACCCTTGCTTTGTGTCCTGTAGTTCATATCATGTTCATATTTATTGAAGTTAGTTTTAACTGTTTACTGAATCAGACTTGTTTCTACTTTTTCATCCTCATGTGACTGGAGGATTTTCGAACCTTGCAGGACTCCAAACTGAGCATGATGCAGAGCATAGCAATGTATGGCTCCATTTGAGCAGCTGGTTTGCAGTGCTGTGGTTATGTTGCATGATTGATACCAAGGAAATGGACTCTTGAATGCCATGTGGTATATTACACTATTGTTTCTGTTCTCCTTTTGGAAAAAAAAAAAAAGTATTTTTTGACACCAGCTGGTACAGTTAATTGTACAATCGTGTGCTGTGCAATTCAACAGGGATTTTTCTCATGTTAAACTTTATTTTGGTGAATAATACAACTGCTCTTTGAGCAAATGTATCTTTTTTGATCCATAAACAGGATTCCATCTTGTACCAAACTACTTTTAAAACCTCACTCTTCTGAAAACATATAAAATAAAACATTAAAAGTAGATAGCAGAGAGTAGATTTGCACACTTCTTCTAAAGCTGCTAATTGGCATTCATCCCAATAAGATCCACCTTTGTAGCCATGCTCTTAATTGTTATTCAGATAGCAACACTCTTGTCATTGTTTACCACTATGGTAAATACAGTTGACGTGAGCATAATGGCTCTAAGTCAAAGCAGCTTCCCTGCCCAGACAGGAAGCTTAAATCAGGCAGGGCAAAGCAGATGAGCATTTAAATGAAGCCCTGAAGTGTATTTCATTTACCTTTTTAAAGTCACCAGAGCAAAGCCAAAAATCTTAAATGTCATATCTTACAAACACAACTCTCTGATGGAGCCCCACGGGACAAAAGCGGTGCATGTGTCTAATTGTCCTCCATATAAAATGTAGCCAACTGCAACAATGAAACTGCTCAGTCATGAACAGTCACTTTATTGAGCTCCTTCCAGGCCTTTGTTTAAGATTAACCGTCAAAGAACAAAACTGTCATTGTTTTTAAAGCTGTAAGTAGAAGTCCACAAGCTGCCACTTTAAGTAAAGTCAAAACAACCAAGACACAGCAAATGCATCATGTTGATTTAAATGAAACCTGACAGATAAATTGAACTTAGAGGTTATCTAACATCCCCATCTTAAGTGGGGTTGAGAGCATCAGTACATTGTTGTCCTAAATTAAGTTGTTCTCCGTCATCTATTGAACTAATCACTGGTGGGATGTGGAGGGACGGGCGGCAGATGGACTCACGTTCGATGTGTGCTGCAGTTGTAGAACTTCACTTCTGTGCTGGCAACCATTTGACCGGTCTCCTTTGAGTTCAGACGAAGCTCTACCCCAGCCCAGTCTGAGAGAGAGAGATGGGACAGAGGTAGCGAAATGAGTGAAAAACAGGGAGACGGGGAATGGAAAATATGTGCGATGAGGGAGAAAGACACAAAAAGGATGAGTGGAGGGAAAAAAAACAATGAGTGAAAGGAAGAGGTCAAAATGAGAAAACATTTTAATACTTTTATCTCTTTCCTGTAAAGAGCCACCTGGAGTCTGTGCTACTGCAAGGGCATATTGCTGTTGTGGTGTGGAAACCTTCAGTCTGAAACTTCAAATGAGGGATTACTGTATATGCACTGAGAAAATTAAACAGCTCCTAAGTACTCATGAAACTCTGTGGGGAAACTAAAATGCAAGGTGGTCAAAATGAAATGAAGTCTGCTTTTGTTATTTCCAAACTGTAAACAAATTTCACCTGTCGCTGGCAGGAATATTCGCATTTCATTTTGTTTTCTACAAAATTATTCAACCTTCTCCTATAATCCTCAGCTTACCTGTAGTGATGCCATTTCTGTTTTGGCACATGGTTTGTGAACTCACCTTGTCCCTCTGGTATCTGAGGGGCCTCCTTCCCTGCTGGAGACAGACACATCACCCTGTTCCCTTTGACATGACCCTCCACTTGGGCCTGCTGGCCAAATGAACAGGTGATTCCAGCAGAGAGGTCAGGGACGTTATTCACCTCCAGCAGGAGCTGAGAGAAACAGGAGGCAACACTTCATGCATAATAGTTGATACTGACCTTGTATAGTGGGACATACAGGGTGTCCACAAAGTCTTGTTACAATTTAAAAACGTATTACAAAAGCAATCGATGAGATATGTTAATCAGATTTGTTCTATGTACTCTGCTCAGCGGTCGTCAAAGTTGGAGTGGTTGGTGTGGGATTGTGTGCAAACGAATCATTGGTCCATTTTTCTTCAACGAGAGATCAATTACTGCCAGCGTTCACTTTGACCTTTTAAAGGTGGGGTGGGAGATCTTTTTTGGCACATATTTTACCATTTGGCTTAAAAATCTTCCCACAGTCGCGTTGTGAGCAATAAAATAGAAGGTTTGGGGAAAAAAAAAAGAAAAATTTTGGGTCACTCCACAGTGTAAAATCAACAAAAAACATCAACCAATCGCGACAAACTGGTTTTGGTTCCATATTGGTTCCTGAGAAGTCAATCAAACTTCGGTCTGGCTCTCCCTCCCCCTGTGCATCCATGTTTTGGTGAATCGTG
>JAQQZY010000023.1:4766240-4776597 GCA_030068375.1 Ostorhinchus rueppellii
AGTGTATATTTTCAAAATCTCACTTGTGTTGAATTGCCGGAACTGTTTTTTCCAAGATCTCCCACCCCACCTTTAACTGAATATGTGGCAACACAACTGAATGCCCTTCCACCGACTATCATTTTACAGGTAGATGGTGCACCACCATATAGGGATTGCATGTTGTTGGGTTAAAACATTTCCAGACCAGTGGATTGAAAGGGATAGCCACCTCATTCAGCAGATGTCACTGCCCTGGATTTATTTCTATAAGGTTATGTTAAAGGTTTGGGTATTGAACAAAGATACAGGACATCAGCAACCTGAGGCAAAAGATCATTGATACCACTGATGAGGCTGTGATACAGCCAACATGGAAACAAATCCAGTACCATCTGGATGTTCTTCATGCAATTAACGCAACAAATGGTGTTCACATAGAGGTGTATTAACCCTGTGGGGCCGATGATCACGCCAGTGTGATCAGATCACGTGGCGTCTTTAAATGAGGAAAAAATAACTTCAATATCTACTTTTCATTTTGCAAGATTAGATTAGATTAGATTAGATTAGATTAGATTAGATTAGATTAGATTAGATTAGATTAGATTAGATTAGATTAGATAGAACTTTATTGATCCTTTGGGTAGAGCCCTCAGGAAATTGAGAATTATTTAGAATAACGTCCACAGATTTGTCTATTCATTTGATTTTGTAATAAATTTGTTAAATTGTAAAGGGACTTTATGGGCACCTTGCATATAATCATTGTTACCACAAACTTCGTAAATTCTAATGCATTTTACAGCACTTACAAACTCACTGGCTTGTAGGAAGCATCAACTTCTAGGGTGATACATCACAAATATATGTCATTCAAAGGTAACATATTTCTAGTTTTTTTTTTTTTATTATTCTTATTATTATTCTCTCTTTTTCATGACTACATGCGTTTGACCAAAATAAATCAAGAGCTTTTCCCTCTTCACCTTTTTGAAAACTAATCTTCTCTCCCAGCCCCACACATGCTGTACATGTATCTACGCAGGGCAACTCACTGTGGTTGCTCATAAACTTGTGAGTGGGGGTGACAACACAGTGATTGGTGGAATAGTAAAGCGCACTCACTGGGACACTATGTGCTGATACAGCAATGCTGTCTGGGTGAGAGATAACCTTCACACAGCGGTCAATGTCAGTGGCGAAACGGAAGCTCTCATCTGCTCTGGGACACCTATCCTTTCTCGAGCACCTGTAGAGCAAAATGAAGGTGGTGAAAAAAAACAGTGCCGCAAGAAGAGATGACGAATTATCATTGTAAAATTTGTTGATGGGATTGTACATAGCCCTGCCAAAAACAAATCCCTCTCTGTATGTATTCACAGTGGCATAATTTCTGTGATCTAATACAGTGGTAAAACATTTATTTCCATCTATAGTTGCATTAATGTTTGGCTGAAGATCTTAAATCGATGATGGGAGACTGAGACAACTGTGTAAAGACTTTTCCACAACATCCCAAAGATTCTCAAAGAGGTTCAGGTCTGGACTCTGTGGTAGTCAATCCATGTGTGCAAATGCTACTTCCTGTTCTCAGAGACACTTTTTCACAGTTTGAGCCTGATGAATCCTGGTTTTGTCGAATTGGAATATGTCTGTGTCATCAGGGAAGAAAAAAAAATCCCCTGATGTTCAGACCTGGTCCTTCAGTTTATTCAGGTTCATCTGATCTCATTTTATGGACACATAAATAACCTAGACTTGGACTGACTCAAGCCCAGATCATAACACTGCCCCCATTGGATTGTACTGTAGACACTAGGCATGATGGGTAATCACTTCCTCAGCCTCTCATCATCACTCTGGGATAAGGTCAGTCTGGACTCATCAGACCACATGACCTTTTTCTATTGAAACACAGTCCAGTCTTTATGGTTTCTTGCAAAATCCACGTCTTTTTTCTTGTTTAGCCTCATTAAGTGGTTTTCTTAAATGCAAATGCAAATTTAATGTTGTTTAGTCCCAATCCCCTTAATTTCCTTCACCAAAGAAGTTTTGATCATCAGTACAGATGTACTTTTCCATTCCCATTTCTTACTTGTGGATGATGGTTCACCATTATCTCTCCAGATTTTAATATGTTTTAATAATCTTTACCCCAATTTAGAGCTTATCCATGATTGTCTTTTTTGCTTGATGTAGGGCAATAATTTGACTCTTATGAACAAAGTTACATCTTTTCCACAACCATGGGAAAACCTTTCTGACGTGATTGTAGAGAAAGAAATAAGAATCTGCTCATTGCATCAGTTTAGGTTCAATAGCCTGTTACAGCTGAAACATATTAATCATTGCTGTAAGAATCCAATGGAAAGCTCGTCACAATTTTTTTTCAGTTATATTCAGGTGGGGACTCTTTTTAGCCTGGCTGTGTTAAAGATCCTGAAAAAGATCTGTGCATATACTGCCATACATCAAAGCAAAGCTGAGTGGCACCACAGCCTCACAGTATAAGATCAGCATCAACATTTTTCTCTGCAACCCAGCTTCCAGAATAAAATGTAGATAACACACATTTCTGCAAGTCAATGATGCATCATGTCAATATTTATGAACTAAAGTATGTTATGTGTCTAGATTTACAGATATAAGAACCATGCTACGGTGTTTTAGCCACTCTTTGAGCTTTTCATCCATGTCTCACAGAAATTACATTACAGTTATGGTTACACACTGAAAACGACACCAGAGCATGGTTTATTACAGTTTAAAATGGTCGATAGAAATGAAAGAATTGCTTTGAGAGTCATGATGCAAGTACTAGTCTGTGGTAGCACAGTTTAGTATATTGTACATCCTTCAAACACAACAGCCAGCTCCTCCAAATCATGAAGGCAGAAAGTGGCAGATCATTCAATGAGAAATTATGTTTTGTTACAAAAAAATTAAGGTTGATTACATTTTTTGCAAAGATCCTGCTGCTGGGATTACATTTATAACAAAACACAAGTGCATTAGCATCTTCATTAGAGAGAAAAGTGATTTCTGTTGTTATGTTTGGTAAGAAAACCAGTATATACTTATTCCACTGTGTCTTAGAGTAAAGCTGAGTGGGGTCGGTCATTATCGTCTGAAATCACTTGGATCTTTCCATTATACCAATTGAAAGATAAGATAAGACTAGTTATCCCACTGTGGGATAATTTCACAGGTAACAGCAGCAACATATGACAAGCAACTGCAGAGAAAAAGACAAGTGACAACCGAATGAAAAATGAAATATTAAGAGAAAAATAAGAAATTTGGTATTTATATGAATATTTATATAAATATAGAATTAGAATCAAAATTAAATATTATTTACATATTTACATTGTAATAGAAAGGTAATAGTGTAACTTCTTCACCAAGCGAAGGTTTGTGGGTGTTTGTATTACTGTGTTTGTGTACATGACATCCTGCACATTTCAATCATAGATACTTGGTCAGATTATGCATTTAACATTTTTACTACTGGTTTCTGCAGAGCCAATTACACTGAGTGCCACAGTGGAATAAGCTTCACTCCTAGATCCCAAAAGGCAATTAAAAGAAAGAAGTGAATGGGTTGGCTTTAGAGTGTGACCTTAAAATAATCTTGTATAAGAGAAGTGCAAATTAAAGTACGTTTAGCGACATGGAAAGAAGCAGAAAAGAGTCTTAAAGTTTTGGTTGTTTTTTTCCATTTCACATGGCTGAATGTCTTGTTGAGGGTTAACTTTGAATGGAACTCTATTGATACTAATACTATATATGTGGTGTTGTAGAAGTGAGATCACATCTTTGCAGGTTTGGTCCATAACAGATATGATTTAAACATAAACACTACATTAAATGAGAATGAGAGTCTCTGACCTCTTGTTAAGAACTAAAAGCAGATAGAGAATACAGAGAGTATTTTAGCTGCACACTATCTTCTCTTCCCTTCACATGGGTAATGTGCATGGCAGGGGGACGCCGTGCTTAATACACTCTCAGATACTGCTGAGGGGGTGGCACCTCCTGAGAGAGCTCAAAGAGCGCCGAGGCCTCTGCTGTAATTACAACACAATATAAAGGCAAAATGGAAAAGCGGTGACAGCTGTTGCTGCCGAGGCTCCTTCAGGCAGACCAGAGCCATATATAGACAGCCACCTTCTGACCGTTCATCAGCTGAAGTGCCTCCAAAAAGAAAAAGAAAAGCTTTTCATCTGGGGCTGCCTTTCATAGCCTTTTATTTTGCTTCTTTTATTTGGCATGTTTTGTCTGATGGGATGATTTGTTCCCTTTTCCTTCATCGTTTTTTACATGTTGAGCAACGCTTCCCCCCATGCACAAGCACTGTCAGACAGGTGCTTAAATGCTCCTTGCCAGGGATGGGAAATTGTGATCCTCAAAGTAGTCTACATGAAAGTCTAAGGGAATCATTCAGAAGCAAAAAAAAAAAAAAAGAAAAGACTCTGATCTGGACTTAATAGACAGTAAAATAAAGTGGGCTCATTCTGCGATGTGAGGCATCATGATTCACTTTGGGTTACTTGAGGGAGCAGCAGCCTATCTATTTACTGATAAGTGTAAGGCATTAATTTAAATAAACAGTGTAATGGGACTTGCAGAGAAAGTCAGCACTCAGGAAAACGCAGGAAAAAACAACTGTTTAATGAGGTAATTTAGATTAAAACAAAACATTATTTCTTTCTTCTCACTTCCCTAATGCTTTGAGAACTGTAATTTAAATAATGCTGATCATCATCAAGATATTGCTGTCTAAAATGCAGACGTCATATAATGAGACGCTGTTAAATCCCTGGTTGAGGTCAGCTTCAAACCCAGCGGCTGGTTCAGAAACACAGGGTTTTAATCTCCCGAATCCCCTTTGCTCCACATCGAGGTATTATGCAAGCTAACCTGTGGGTCAGATAATTAAGATGGAGGAGATAAGCTTGCTCCGTCAGGTCCAAAATGTTCCCCTGGTATGAAGAGGTCCAGTTGGTAGACCTGCTGAGACTGCCAGCTAATCTCTCCCCCTCCATTAACACCAGCCATCCTCTCGCCTCACAGACAATAAATATCTTGTGGCCATGCAGTTTCTGTTGTCCTAAATAGCGCTACTTATGAGAGGTCATGCTGTCCAACAACCACTTCCTGGTTTTCTGTTTGTGCCACCAGCTGTTGATAATGGAGGACTCCAGGGAGCACAATAAATCTGTTATATCAAACTGCACACATCGTATGATCACATGGTTGGAACTATTTAAAGCTTCTCCCAGCTGTTTGGGAAACAGTGATGTTGTGGTTCTAATCCTGAGCATGTCATGTGTTTATGTGTGTGGAGTAGAACAGTGTAGACTTACATGTTAAACAGGACACACCAGCCACAGTGCGGATCCCCAGAGCTTAAACACTCTGCACATGTGCCATATTGTTCACAGGCCTCCACAGGAACCTGAGCCACCTAAAAACAAAGGAATAAAATGATGGTTGATGTGGACCAGGAAACTTTAGACCAGGGGTGTCAAACTCATTTTAGTTCAGGGGCCACATTCAGCCAAATTTGATCTGAAGTGGGCCGAACCTGTAAAATAATAACATAATAATATAGAAATAATGTCAACTCCAAACGTTTCTCTCTGTTTTAGAGTGAAAAAAGTAAAATTACGTTATGAACATTTTTACATCTACAAACTATGCTTTAAAACAATGTGAATGATATGGACAAACTGAAAAATAAGTGTAATTTTAAAAATAGTCTGCTTCAGTTTATCATTTACACAGGTAGATTATAACATAGATCACAGTGGAGCTACAAATACACAAAACATTCAATAACAGATGAGATTGTTAAAATTGCCATTCTCTTAAAACATTTCAGGTTGTTCATATTTCCTCAGATTATTCATATGTTTTGCAAAAAATTTATATTTTGTTTTAGTGTAAATACATGAAAATATTTTAAGTTGTGAGTATTTATTGGATACTATGGTAGTAATTTATCAGTCTGACCCACTTGAAATTGAATTGGTCGGTATATGGCCCCTGAACTAAAATGATTGTTAATATCTTAGTTTAAGTTTTGCATTTCACAAGGGCCAGACTGGACCCTTTGGCGGGCCGGTTTTGGCCCCCAGGCTGCACGTTTGACACCTCTGCTTTAGACAGAAAGTTTTTATATTTAATGCATGCCATCTGAGCTACATGTTGTAGCCAAATTCAATCCTAAATTGTATTGTATTAGAGGTTGAGTGCTTTTTTTTTTTTTTTTTCCCAACAGTATTGATTGTCAGTTTCCACATTGAAAGGATTATAAATGCATAGTAAATAGACAGTCGTGGTTAAGTGCAACATCAGCCGGGCTCATAATCCGCCGACCCCTTCTCTGAACATGAAAACACTGCAAATTCACCATGATACATAAATAAATGCAGCATATCTACTTAAAGGATCACACAGACTTTAAATCCACTGGAGTTGCTGTTACATAAGTACTTTTTTCTCCTCTCACACTGTTGTTGTATTTACAGTTTCCATATCACCCATTTCATAGTGTAATGTAACTTAAATCCAAACTTTGAAATTAAAATCCCAGTAGTTTGATTAATGCATAAAGAGGCGTGTTGCACACTAAAAATTCAGATTTAAAAAAAAAAAAAAGAAGCTGAAAATAAGCAGAGCTTTTTAATGTATGCTTCATTACACAGGGTTTCAGGTCTTGGTGTGAGGATTTGTGTTTATCTATTTTTTTGTATACCTAAATAGAAAGATAATTTGATACCACATACAGTCTAACAGTATGTAACTAAGTTATATATACTATTGATAACATATACATTCTATCACACTTGCATAATCATATATTGAGGTTACACCAAACATAAAGACAGAGGAAGATAGGAGTACGTGTATATAAATGTTATGAAATTTCCAACCCTCACTGTGACAAAGGTTAAAAATGGCTGCCGTGGAGTGGAAATAAGGTCAATGAAGCTGTGAAACTGAAATATTCTGATGAAATAATGAGCAGTTCTGATGAGGAGAGACCAGAGTAGATTTCATCATGTTGTCTATTCTGCAATATACAGAAGCCTCATCATAGTACACAGTGTAGAATATCCCAGTGGAAAACAAGCTGTTTTGTTTTTTTGTTTTTTTACTTCTTGCTGCTAACACAGATTTGCCACATGCAGTATTGTGGTTCTGCCCACAAGAGGAATTGTCAGATTTTACCCCCCTAAAATGTCAGGAAGTACTTAAAATGACACCACAGCTATTTTAGAAGAATCTCTGCAGCAATATTTGTATTCAACTTTACTTTATAACATTTGGTAAAGACTGCTCCTGCACTACTACAGCATGATGATTGGTGGACTGTTGCTGTAGTAATTACTCTGTGAGGATACAGTATAGGTTTTGCGCTGCTATCGCTATGCCACACACACAGGTACACACACAAGCAAGTAGACGAAAAGCAGCGCACACACACACACGCGCACACACACACACATACACTACCACTACTACCACTATCATGCATGAATGTCTGGGAAAGCATAAGCTCTCCATTAGCTGCTGTGAGAGTTGCTGCTGTCATATGGCCAGCACCACCCCTGCATACAAAACCAGGTTGGAGCTGCAGCACAAGCTCGGCTATTTTATACTTGGTTATTATTCTGGGTCTGGACGTATGATGCAAGCAATTTCCTGATGTAAGCAATCACAAATGAAGAGTGGATTATGGATTAGAGTGTCTCCGGTGCTCTTGATAGCATAAGTGGGCGCTCTCTCAGGTCTGTGTTGGCAAAATGGATTATCTGCTGCTCCCTACGAAATAACTTTCTCTCTTTTTTCCAGCAGTTCAGAACCCATTCGGTGCATTCCATTAGCAAAATGATTTTGTAGTGCAGGAGGGGCTGAGGGCTTTAAGTCCATATCTGACACAGTAGGAATAATCCATGAATTGTTGTGGACTGAAGCTCTCTAAACTAACAAAGTTGGTCTGTGGCCGTAAAGCAGTGTGACCTTTACAAGGGGAAAGCTATGGATCTTCTGCTTTTCTGCTGCTCGGACATCAGTGCTGATTTGTTTAGTGGAGCTGACCTGTGCAGGAAAGCTCCATGTTGAATCCAAATAAGATCAAGATACGTGTCTGTAGACTCTAAGTTCAGGGTCCTAAAATGATACCAGCTGAAGTGCTGTTTTTACATGCTACTCCTACCGACATAGTTTACCTGAACATATTAGGCATGTTTGATAGAATATGTATGTGTATATGTATGCATGTACTGTAAGAACTGGATATAGGGTTGCATTTCATGCTCTAAATGCCGTAACAAATGCAACTGGTGTGAAAACAAAAGTAAAATTTAACTTTGCCTCTCTTTCTATGCCTCTCTTTTACTGCAGAGCCTACATGAAATTTTTGAAAACTTCTAACTAGGCCCCCTGGGAATGCTGGGCCCCATGACTTTGTCATGTCTATGTTGTCCCAATACCTATATACGGTGGTCCAGAGGGGCAATAGCCCAAAAAATTATCCACTAAATAAAAAAAAGGAGTTATTATTTATTCAAAAAGAAGTATCTGAAAAAATAAATGTACCCCTTAAATAAAAAATACACTTGCATGAAAAAACTATCTCCTAAAAAAACTTTTGATAGTAAATGTATTGTACAAAGAAATAAAATAAACTTGTATTGAATAAAATAATCTCCTGGAATAAATAAAATAGATTAAAAAAATTATACATTTATCCAAAAAAAATGTTTGAAAATAGAAAACTTTACATGCCTAATAAAGAAACCTCCTTCACTATTTAAATAAGGTTCATCAAAAAAGAAAGAAAAAAAAACATCATCCACATTTTCAATTAAGGGCGGCACTGTTTACTCGAAAGGTCTCTTGCTTTAAAATCAAGGCCACCACAAAAAATAAAAGCAGAGGCTGAAAATTTATGAGGCCTTCAGCTAATGTGGCTAATGCTAAGGAAGTAACCCACCGGAAGTGGAGGTCAGTGCGCTGAAAATAAAGTTATTTTAAAAATATTTATATTAATATAGTTTGCAAAGCAGTTAAACAATTTAATAAGTTTCCCATTTCTGCTTCAGGTTAGGTCTGGGTGTTAACTGGTTAAGGTTAGGGTATGGGTGGGGTTAGTTTTCATTGGTAAAAGTTAGTTGCTAAGCTAATGCTAATGTGAAAAGACTACAGTTTTGTGAACCCCCAGTGTGAGTAAGCAGTTCAGTGATTACAGTGTGGAATTGTTCAGCTGCCTGGGATTCAATATTATTTTGATGAATGTTAACAACAAGAGGTTTTAAAATTATTTTATTTTAAGAGAAGTGGAGCTTCTTGTGGCGCTCCATTATCATGGCATCACTAATTATTGCAGTAGACCCCTTTTCAACTCAAACAGCTGACTAACGCTAGCTGAAGAAGGACAACTGTCTATTTTGTGGAGATAAAGATGATGTTTTGCAATTTTTGTAGTGAACAGTTGTGTGAAGAAGGATTATTTTGTGTTTTCTTTTTAGGCATTCTTTTTTTTATTTTCAAACACTTTTCTTTTTAAATATACGATTTTTGATGTTGCTCAATTTTATTTTCAGACACTTTTTTGTTGAAGCCTATTTCGCTTGAGTAGATAATTTAATTTTTTTTTTTTAAATCATACAAGTTTATTTTATTTCTTTGTACAAATTCATTTCTTATTAAAAGTTTTTTTTCATGTAATTATATTTAAGGGCTACATTTATTTTTTCAGATGCTTCTTTTTAAATAAATCGCAATCTCTTTTTTTCTTATAGTGGATACATTTTTGGACTGTTGCACCTCTGGGCTACCACACCTATGCCTTGTAACCTTTGAATATTACATGTATTTATTATTATTATTATTATTATTATTATTATTATTATTATTATTATTATTATTATTAACTTTTATTTAACCAGGAAAATGGCTTGTTGAGATTAAAAAGCTCTTTTGCGAGAATGTCCTGGCATAGACTGCAGAAGCAGAAGTTACAGAAAATTTCAGCCACATATCCATATTAAAACCATACATTAATCACTATACTAATAATTTACATATATGGCATCTTTAAAAGCATCTAAAAAAAAGAACCGGATTCAATCAATCAGGAAAAACATCTACATGTTATATCTTTGCCTTTCTGCTCCTTTCTTCTCACCTTGTCTTTCCTTTCTGCTTTCTTTTTACTTCTGATCCTGTTTCCTTGATCTCTTGCTCTGTTCCTGTTCTGTTCCTGCACCCTTGACTCCACCCCTTTACCTTTGCCCTAGTTCTCCCTTGACCTAATTTCCTGATTCAGTGCACCTGACGAGCCCAGCTGTAGCTCGTCAGG
>JAQQZY010000023.1:4776918-4791557 GCA_030068375.1 Ostorhinchus rueppellii
CCCTTGTGCTTGGTGGTTATTGTAATCTCATTGTGAATTACAATAAACCTGTTGGAACTTTTTATGTGTGCTTCCCGCGATTGGATTCTTTCCCGGTACATAACACTACATCCAGATTTAGCCTTTTCCCGTTCATTTTAAATGATTTTGAATACATTAACAGGGACCAGCTCCTTCATTTGATAGGCCATGAACTGTTGTAAAGGCACTGTGTCATCTTCATCGACATCGTCTTCGTCATCATCATTGTCTTTGTAGTTTCTTCAAACATTGTTTCTGACTAAGCAATTGGTCAGATTCGTTTCAAATTTTTTATACAGCTTCTGTAGGACAAGTTTCTTCACAGTTTTTAGATTTCATGTAGATTTTTGAATTTTTGACAAAATTTTTAACTCTCAAACATTTGTCCTTGTAATGGATTGTTTTTTGACGGCTTCTATAATGGAAGTTGTTAGATAAGTCATATATAGACTTCCATTTAATTGGTTAAGTTCTTCTCCTGTGAAACTATCACCCTCTTCTATTGGGAGATTGATCTCCTGCATCAAGACCACAGGACTCTAATATAGCACCAGAACCTGACAACTTCACAAATTCATCTTGTTACAGTGTGAGATACAGGGCCATTGGTCCTATTTTTAGATCCTTCTGTGGGTTGTTCCAGGCAGTGGGAGCAGAAAATTTAGCTTTCTTTCTTAGTTCTCTTTTGACTACATGTACAATGTGAAAGTAAAACTATTGCTTTTGTAGAGCTGAAGTAGTATTTCATACACTGCGGGTGCTTCATAAATCATTCATCACCAGACGCAGTATTTAGTATTTCTCATCAAGCCTTTGTTTGTCTTTTCCACTGAGATAATTTCTTCAGGAGAAACTGATTATTTAAAACAAACACAAAAAAAGAAAGAAAAAAAAACTATAAAAATCCTCCGCTCCCGAGAGAATGAAATCTCAGTTTGGCAAGTTCTGAATGTTTCTCAGCTTTGTGGTGAGAAACATGGCGGGGCCGGATAATCACGTCAACTTTTCCAGCTTTGGGAATTATAGAATCTTTATCTTCTCACAACATCTGTAATGGCCTTACACTAATGCTCAACCTTATCATCTTCCTAGTTTGCTATCACATTAACTCTTTCATCCGGATTTACTGGAACCTTATGAGTGCTGTCAGATGAGCGTACTGGTTTTTAGACCTATTCACTGCTGTCATTCTGTATCCTTCAACGGGCTCTGGATAAATCCACAGCCATCATATGACGGCTGCAGCAGTAAGAGCAGTTAGTTTCTGGACTGAGCAAAACATGCACTAAAGGAGCTTATGATGAATTGGTATATTTTGATTTGATTATATTCTTTTTTGCCAAATTGTACAGGTAATTGCCTAAAGTCCAAAGCAAAAACCTCTTTGTATTTGAATGTCTCTCATTTGAGTTTCATTTCCACAGATTCAATCACATACCACAAAAATGCATGATTTGAATTAGAATTTTTGTGTAATTTGAACTCCGTTTAACTGAGTTCATGGACACTTGTATAACTTTGACTCAGTAAATGATTCACCAAAAGAGAATTCTGCCTAAAAATGCTGCTACTGTGTGGTTCTGCAAAACATAGATAGATATAAACTTATTTTTTAAACCAAAAATACATTTCAAATCAACATTTCTCAATACATCTATAACAGTAAATTAGTATTGTATTTGTATTTGCTCATGGTTGTAAGGTTCAAATGTCAAACATTTAATAAATGTATTTGATTTGCATTTATCTGAGATATGTAATGGAGTTTAAGTATTAAATTCACTTGGAGTCTAAACCATGCACATATCAAACACCATCCTCTAGAGAAGCTGATACAGAAATATCCAACTCTGCAGCCACTTGTAAGTCCACTAGGGGACTTGATCAGAAAGATGTTTTCCATCTGAATAGTTCATTTATCTCTCAAGTTGTCACAGTTACGTGCAGATCTAGTTTCATCCCATTCTTTTCACTAAATGTGCCTGCTCGTTTCCATAAAACAAACATGGCAGGGTCCATATTGCACATCTTACACTTCAAAATTCTTCTTTCAAACTTCTTTCAAATCTTTCGAACTGGTTTAATTGCAATGGATGAATGTGCTTCTGTGTTCCCTACCCATTTACCTCAGAGTGCCGATGTAGATTCCGATTATGTAGTTATCTCTGATTGGCTCTAACAACACCTTAGAGTCAGGACTTGGGGAGGGTCTGCTATATTGTAAAGTGAAGTGTAAATGCTCTATAAACGTACTCTGCTTCCCTTCGCTCATTCTTATATACAGGATGTATCAGAAAAAAGTAGACTCTTAGAAAAAACAACATGAAACCAAAATGCGAAGACATTTTAAAAATCTGCTCATATGTCTTTATTATCATGTAATTGTCCCTTGATTAACTCCAGTCCAGTGTCCTGGGTCATTTTTCATGCTTCAGTGAACAACACGAATTTGAATGAATTGTGCAAAATAAATGTGTTTTATTCATGGAAGTGTAAGGGTTAATATGAGATCTGTCACCATGGATGACAAGTTCTGTTGGTCTTTTACCTAAAATAATAATTACATGTTAACCCCCTACCATTTATACAAAGGTTTCCCATTAATGACAGGTTTGAGTCTCATGCCAAACACAAGGGGTTAATGCTGTTAGTGAGGATTCTTCAAGCTTGTTTTGAGCTGACTATTTGAAAGTTGAAACATTTCAGTCAGTAGACGTAATTCATTGCGTCATCACACCCAAAGTGGAACTCCTGAGGCATGATTAGGTGTGTCATTGCAGATATGTTGAAGTGGGCACAAATTTGCTTGGCAAGGAACAGGGCCCACGGGACCCCCAGGGCTGGAGGACTAAACATGCTGGAATCCTTCGACTAACAGAAGTGTGTGCCTTCAATTAAAACCCAGTGTAAAACTCAAATCTGGACTCACTGAACAAATTTTGCTATTAATTTTCAGTTTCTCACCAATGTGGGAAATCTTTGTATTAATGGTAGGGGGTTAACATGTCATTATTTTTTTTCCTGTTTTATGTACAGTATGCAAGTAAAGGACCGATGGAACTTGTCATCCACGGTGACAGATCTCATATTAACCCTTACACGTCCACGTCCAAAAGACTTTTATTTTGCACATGTCAAATTAGCATTGTTCACTGAAGCATGAATACGGACCCAGGACACTGCTGTTAATCAAGGGACAATTACATGGTCAACTAGAGAAGCACTCGGAGAGCACCGACCTCCACCAAGGCAGTGTTTGTACTTTCATCCATTAGATGGTGCTGAATGGATCACCACCAAAATCTAATCATCTGTAGGATATGCCATTTCTGACAATCTGTGAAAATTTCATGAAAATCCGTCCATAACTTTTCCAGTTAGACAAACAGACAGGCAGACAAACCCACGCCGATGAAAACATAACCTCCTTGGTGGCGGTAATAAACGCACATGACCAGATTTTCAAAATGTCTTCGCATTTTGGTTTTATGTTGTTATTTCTGAGAGTTTATGTTTTTCTGATATACTCTGTAGAGCAGTGTTTTTCAACCCTGGGGTCATGACCCCATGTGGGTCACCAGGAATTCAAACTGGATCACCTGAAATTTAAAAAAGTTACTTATTTTTTATTTATTTATTTTTTATTCATTATACATTTCATTATCATTACCTGTAAAACACCATACAATTTTCTTAATAACAATCAAGTTCATATAAAATGCAGGATAATATCTGAGATGACATATTTTGATTGACCCAATCATGTGACCATGTGTGTTACTACGCACACTTCAACCTGCCCAGACACAGTCACAGTCAGAAAACCAGACTGAACAGAGAATGGAAAGAGTTCTTCAGCCGCCTGGCCCCACTAAGACATCTTCAAAAGAAACTGAATAGCAGACACCAAAAAGTTGTATTATATACATTATATAGCCTAAATGTTGTCTAAAATGTATCTTTTACCAGAAATTTGTGTTGTTAAAATGGGGTCACGAGCCAAAAAAGGTTGGGAACCACTGCTGTAGAAATACTCAACACCACCCACTGAACATTTACATTACATAGTGTTTTTGCTATTTTGAGGGAAGAGAATGCAGGCGTTAACACTAACTGAGCCTTGCAGAAACAACAGCATTATTAAACATTTTATGGTCAGGTTACGCTACTGGCTCCACGGGTTAAGGAAAATATCAGGGCTCACAATGTGTTAGTTAATAATTAAGCCAAACTACAACCTTTCATTCACTCTAACCAAAGCACTCAGGGTGGAAACTTGCATCTCCTGAATTTTGTATGACTGCCATTCACCCAAACCTTCTATACCCTATAACAGAGGTGAAGAAATAGAGCTTCAGTGACAAATAATAGAAGCTGACATGAACTGGTGGTTTGTAGAAATGTAAAAAAGCAATATTTTCTTTTGGTCACTGGGCTGAACCCACACCTGTGAAAGATAGTTCAACAGTCATTGGAAATTATAAATACAGTATGTCGAACTTTAATTATGCAAACAGTTGCTTTGCAAATGCAGCAAAGACAAATAGACATGAATGAAATCCAACAGGAATGAACATGACACACCTCAAGAAGTATCAACTGACTGTGGCAGTGGGAGAAGATGCTTATTTACAAGTCCTCAGTGGTCTTTGATGTCGAAGTCTTACTCTCTAATCTCGATGAACTGAATGTGTGTGGGTTACCTAATAGGAAACTAATTCTTCAATATCAGGATTTAAAGCTGCCTGGCTGGAATGTCTTGCAGTTAACTAGATTGAAGCCTCAGTTTATAGCACCAGTGTGTCCACTGTGTCTCGCCATAGTGTAGTCTGCACACATGATATACGGTATATCCTCCCCTACAGAGAGGGGAAGGAAGATAGGCAGACAGAGGTGGACAGAAACAAAGGAGTTGATGGGTGGGATTTCAAGCGATGATTTTACATTCTACAGAGTGGCACTTTGGGAGATTGCCCTGGAAAACCCCTGCAGCAGTTTTCCTCTTCTTTAAGGTTTAAAGCCTTAGCCATCATTTCAGACAGACAGTGACATTCACTGGGGTTATTTTGTGTTTGGATACAGAGAATTTTCTATTCTTAGAAATGATCAAACTTAAGGCACACAGTGAGAAAAATATTAAACTGCTGTGAAGATATTTTTCCTATCAATAATGGTTTTGAAATTATGGTATTGTGCGGACACACACACACACACACACACACACACACACACACACACACGTATGTACACACTCAGATTCTGTCTTTCCTCTGCTCGCTCTTCATCATCATGCTAACCCTGCGTGTTTCTCTCGGCAGGAGACAGAGAAGCTCATTGTTATTCCACAAGGGTCGGCTGATCTCAGCCAAATCTGTCTGTGCCTCGCTCCTCAATCCACATCATTCCTGTATTGTTTGGCTCCCAGGAATCCAAAAATCTCTCATCCTTGGGATCTACTGGAAATGTGGGAAATCTGTGAGTGAAACCCCTCCCAGGGGGCTCACCCAGGCTGCAGGAAGGTCTGAGGGGAAAAGAGTCGCTCTTGCCATCTGAGTAAAGATGGAGAGACAGAAAGAGGAAGCTCTGCTCTGAGCTCCTGGGGGCTACAAAGCCAAAGCTGCTCTAATATTGAGAGTAAAAGCCTGACCAAACTGGATTTGGTTTTTGCTTTATTATTATGTGTCACTAGAGGCGAAGTGAAGATACTGTATAGTTGCCTATCTCCTTGAAGGAAGCATGTGTCTCTCCTTGAACGACCAGAGCTCATCAATAAGTGATGCCCTGTCTCTTCCAGTCTATCACACACAAGGAAGAGCCGCCTTGATTTGTTTTAGAAGAAAGTACCCAACGCAACACTGTCTCTATTCTCTCTCACTTGTCAGATGACACCCCTTGTTCTCTTAAACTTGATGCTTTTATAGATTTCAGGCTGTTTTTCAAGCTTTCAAGCAGAGAGTTTGGAAGCACTGTGAAATAACACAACGGCAATTGTCCCAGTGCCCTCTGCTTCTCTATCCTGTGACTCTGCCTCAATACATTCCAGCAGTCAAAAGACAAGTGAGAGCAGTGATAGGGGGCTTTTTTTTTGGCCGCACAGAAAACTAATCCCATTTCACAGTGCTATGCAGCCGCGCCAAAATAATCACTTGATGGGAGTTGAAAGTGATTACCACTGTTCACTCTTATCTCCAATGAGTGCAGAGAATATCGTCCAACAACAACAACAACAGCTCGCCTCTGTGATGCCAGGCCAAGTGAGGAGCAGACAAGGGGGGATACAGCCACACAGAAACGCTGCTAATGGTTTTCAATGGAAGTGTGTGCGCATCATGTACAAAAGATGCATGCACTGTAAGTCGATTCGCATGGATAAGTAATTAGAACAGTGGTCCATCCTCTTCCACACAGCCTGAATATTTAACAATTGCTACTCTAGACATAGTTTGCAAATGCTGGAGAATTACTTTCCTTCAGCCTTGGGGATAAGTCATAATCATATGGTAGGATTCTCAGTAAATAGTATTTAATTTATCACTTAACATAAATGAATGTTTTTGATTCTTCTTCTCCAAATGTACACAGTAATGATGCTAATAGTACTGCTGTTGTCTTTCTTTATGCAGTACATTAATAAAATAAACAGAAACAAATCAGAAAACGGGAACTGCCTAATAATTCTGTCACAGCTAAATCGTATTTTGCGTTTGTTTTTCCTGACTCAATGGCACACTTATTCAAATTTCATGTTTTACATACACTGTTTTACTCAAGGACATGTCAGCATAGCAAACACTCGCTGTCACATGGGCTTGAACTCTTCATGCTTTCAGCTGAAGGACAATCATGTTGCCGTTCAGCATTTCTACCGACAGCAGCAGCAAAATGACAGTGTTTCCTCACCTGATTGTCAGACATGACATAGAGAGAGTTCTTGTCCAGTGAGAAGGCCATGTCCCGGAGGATGGGGCGGGCATCCTTCATCACAGTCACTGTCTCGTACAGAACTCCTTCCTCCAGAGGACCATCCACCCTGATCTGCAGAGACAAAAAGACAGTGAATGCCACATTGCAGAACACAGCGGTTGGATGTGTATGTGGACATTTATAGACATCTGTCTTGTTCTGTATATTGTGGGCTTTGTAGCCTGCATGCAAGGTCGAGAAACATCTTTCATGCTCTGTTTCAGCTTTGTTAAACAGCAGTGTTTTTGTGAAGCAAAATCCATTAATCAAAGCCTTCTCCTGAATGACCAGCTGAAACCGAAACCTTCTCTTGTACAAACCATTTACATTTTGTTCCATGTTGAGAAGTACTGCAGACATAATGTGATGTGAAAATGATTAATCACCTTTAAATATATTCTACTTCAGCGCGGAAACTTCTGGAGCATTCGCTCATTAACAGAGAAGCTGCTGTGAAGTGACACACATAACAATCTGTTAACTTTTATTGGAGGAAAAATAGGCACTGGAGAGGAAATTACTGAAACTAATCAAACTGTAGAAAATAACTATCGTATTAAAAGATCAAATGTAGATCAAATGTAATGGGATGTACCTAAAGATGGTCTGAGTTATTTGAATTCCACTGATTATAGCCGAGCATAGCACTACAAAACTGTATAGTTGCATGCCAGCTCAGTATTTATCTGCTTTTCTTCTGTTATTAGATAAAATGACTTCACACCAAAATCACACTTCTACCAATATCTAAGTAAGATTTTTTTTTTCAAATGCAATCCACACAAACACCTTTTAACTGCTACTCTGTTAGCCACTGACAGCTACCATCAAGTTTATCAGCTAGTTTCCCTAAATAATATCACATTCTAAAAATGTATGCAGTCAAGATAACAAATTAGAAATACTTACCTTTAGAAAACAATAAAGAATATTAGTTGTAAAATATTACTTGTAAAAATTAGTTGTCCATTTTCTACTTGCAACACAATGCGTTTTAACTTGGCTAAGCTAGCCTTTATACATACAGAGCATTAAATCAGAGCTCTTAAATTATCAAGAACAGAAAGTCAATTTTTTTTTGTAACAAAATTGCAAGACTTTGCTACTGTAAAACAACTTATATTGATAAGTTGAAATAAAACAGAATTTTTGTTCAATAGCAACATCAGTTTACATCAGCGGAGCTACCCGTCTGCCTTTTTAGACTGCAATCTCTCATCAAAAAAGCAAAACAAAAAAAAAAGAATTATCTCTTCACTTTTCAGGTCTACTCTTTGCATAGATGACATTTTGTTCAGTTCGTAGGGGACATTATATTCCTTGTAAATCTGCCAATGCATATAACTTCATCAGAGCGGATTTCTAAAATGCTGCATGCAGCACATTAATATCTGTTCTTTTCCGTATGTGAAATATTAACATGCAGTGTGAACAGTTTTGGAGTGACTGGGGCACCTTTATATGGTGCTAGGTGATGATAAAGCATGTTTTTTCCCCCTTGCTGTCAGTCTGTGGGCTAAGCTACTTTTACATTTAACTAAATATATTTCGGTAAAGATCAGTAATGTCATTATTCCTTAAGTCTCAGTCCCCTATAGTTGGCAATTGTACAGAATACTTGATTAATTTTCATGTAACACACATGTTGTTTTGAATTGGTGTAAAGCCTGTTTTTGGCCGGTGTGAGTAAGAATACCATTCTGCATGAGTAACAATAGGATGCAGAACAAAATGTGGACTGCAAATCTAAGAAGAAAACAGAGAGAGGGAAGATGGATCAGCTGCCACTGGTTCTGCAGTCCAGTTGACAAATGTTACTTTGACCCAATTCACCCTTGAGGTTATTACTATGACGTGGGTGAGTTTTTTAAAGTGTTCAGTAGCTCAGCTTTAATTTGCCTTTGCTGTGACTTTCATGCAGCAATCTTTTGAGGCTCATTAAATGCATATGTGGAGAACAGATGCCCACTGGTGAGTGGTTTTCAATTCTCTTCTCCCACCTCTGTCTACAAATAAGATGAGCTGTTTCTGCAAAGCAAACAAATAAGCAGTCTGAAATAAATGGCATACTCATGTTGGGCTGTGAAAGGCAGCCTGAACAACCTGAACAGTTGTAAAGTGTTGATTAATCTGAGGCATCTAACTTTTTTAAGTTGAAAGCTGTGCATGTGAATATCAAAAAGAGAAACCTTGTTGTGTGTCTTGGTTGGATTTTTTAACGATTACCCAGTGTGTTTTCTACAACAAAAAACAAGTGTTTCTTCAATTTTGTCTTTCTTTTTTCAGTCTTTGCATGTGTTTGAGGGAAAACTCCGTTACATACAGTGTTCTGGATCTGTAATAATATATGCAGGAAGATGCATCTTTCTCCATGAGTGTAAGAATGGTTTGAATAGCAATGCAGAGTGGTTTATCCCAACATGTGAAATCAGTAATGAAGTCAGTAATTGAAATGAGAAAAAATGGCTGAATAAAGCGTAATATCAGAAGAAAAAGTTCTTATTAGCTATACAAACCCAGGTTGAAGGTATGTTTGCATCCAAGGAGGCTGGATCATTTGTCACGTGATGCAATTACAGTAAAGCTGAAGTAATTTCTCCACTGTAATAATTAAAATAAATGCAAGATAATGAGGAACTGGAGCAGAGAAAATGTGAAAATGTCTGCAGCATGATTATTCCAGTCTTCCCTGCATGCCTCCTGTGGACTTAGGCAACCTCACCACCCAAATCAAATTTGCTTGCAGAAGATTCTGAATGCGTGCCAGGCTAGCTCACGCACACGATGGCAGATCCTCAGCAGTCCCTCAATGGGGACAGTGAATCAATACAAACTGATTACATGATTGGATCCCCCGGGCACCAAAACTTCATCAATCAATCACGCCTCCACCTTGCAGGCAGCTGTGCCTCTCCAACCGTCAGCTCTGCCAGCCAAGAATGAGTGAGGGAAAAAAATATGGGTGTGTTTGTGTGTTAGTATATGTGTGTTTGTGGCTGCATACAAAAGAGGACGTCCTCTTTAACAAGCAAAACACAGTCAGAGGACACAGTCTACCATTGTTATTACTACAATTTAGTGTAATCCTGTTCTTTATATACAGTAGTTATTTCATAGACAGATTTATCTTTCACGGTCTGTTCTTTCACTTGCCCTGTCTTCTCCTGTTGCTACATTTCTTCCTCCTCCTCTGTATCCTCCTCTCTGGTCCCACGCAGTAATGGAGCCAGTTTACATTATTTTTTCCCACACTCCATATTTCATAAATAACACAAATTCAAACCAGAGCGTGTAAGCGTTTCTGCTGCAAAGCCACATCTGCCCCCCCTTTCCAAAAACAATCATCTAGAGAGAAGTAGATACTGCATGTGCTTTTCAGTCGGATACGATGGCAATGACCAAAGGGCTGTGATGAGACACACACTGACCCATCATGACCAATCCATGGTATTTGATTTCAGCTGGTTTAAAAAAAGTATTTCTATAATTTAAAACAGGGCTGACCGGCACGAGCCCTTTGGGAGTACAACAGGTCCTCAATCTCATCTTAAGCCTCAGAGCTCCATAATGAGAGTAAGTCGAGTTTAATTGGTTTTATAATGAGCCTGCTTGTAGCAAATGACACACAAACCTGAACACACACCAACACACAAAGGCATGCAAACAAAGACACATACACTTGCTTTAACAACTTGAGTTTAGACTTTTAGGTTTTACAATCTGTATTCATTTGATTACTGTATAATCACTGGATGGCATATCAGAAACATGAATAATAATAACCAATGTCTTTATAAGGAGAAATGATAAAAAAAAAAAGGTTGAGTTTGAAGCACATTATTCCAGACTCAGCACAGACAAAAGATTTTTAATATGAAGTTCAATTCTTTTCCTCCTGTGTGGTCCATGTCATTTACCAAGAAAGCAGAACTGACTTGCCATTAATACCAAATGTTATTATGACCTCAGAGAAATTCTCTCATCCTCCCTTCCCACCGTGTCTCAGTTAACGAGGATATATATTTAACCCATGAATAATATTTAAGCCAAACATCCTTTCTCCTTCTGCAATTATTTTGCGCAACCTGCAGTGGATATAAACAACCCAGCTTAATATGGCTTCAACAAACAGATATATGCAACATGAGCTCATGTGCTCTTAACAAAAACAGCGTCCCTTTCTTGGGTTTGCATCTTAAATGCTCTGCAGCTCTCTTATCCCATGAGAGCTAAAGAAAGCAGGCTTCTAAGATCACGTAGCTTGAGCCAGGTTAGCTCCGTTGTAAACCTGCCAGACCTCACATGAGCAACACACTCATCCAAATGTCTGTCCCATGTGCGTATACATATGGGACTGATTCAGAGATTCATTTTAGCTGATGATTTTATTCAAGCTGAGAGGAAGTATACACATAAACCACTGTTTTTCCACTGCAGATCGGGAAACCTTACGAAGCAGATGATTACTGTGTTTATGTGGCAACGGTTATTCAGTCCTTAAAAAGTGTGTCCATATGTGACTGGCCAGTGTGAGTGCCCTCCACACTCAACCTACTAACCTAAACATATGGATGAAGACCCAGGAGGCCAGGAGCATTCTGCCCAGCTAATCACTCTCAATCTGCCACTAGTGAGGTTACATCTGTCTCTGAGGACCAGTGTGTCAGACGTACTTTGAACTAGACACAAGAAGGTCAAAACAAACTTTTCCTGTTCAAGCTTTGCGTGATATTGTGATGAAAATCTGTTATTTTTTTTGTCTGTGTTTGAAAGTATTGTTTTTCTCTTTAAACCACTGAGTTAAAGAAGCTACAGTTTGGCAGGAAACCACATATAAATCTTCTGTTACTTTGGAAAACAGGCACAGGATGAAAATACACGCTAGACTAGACCTAAAGTAGATATACACAGACTGTAAGCAAGACAGAAATTGGCACAGAATTGATAGTAGATGCTCCGAGGCTTGACTCCATATTGTGACACAGGGCAAGCAGCGACATAAGGGCCAGACAACTGGCAACCTTTAAGGCTGAGTGGCTGTGCATATGGTCCGATTGTGCATGACAGCCGAGGAGAGCAGGCATTGATTAGCCCATATATCCATCACAGCTCTGTGAATGCTAATGAGAGCAAACTCAGGATGGAGCTGCAGCAGCTAACGAAAACAAAAAGCTTTCCGGGAAAGAAGAGATGTGTATTACAGGACAGGAGTAATCATTCAGCCATCACATTAACTACAGTCGGAAAGTGAGACGTATTGATTACAGCTACGAGACACGCTCTACGTTGGCAAGTGCCTAAACCTAAATGCGATTACCAACTGGGTCGGAAGAAAGGTTGCGACATGAGAGAGTGTGTATATGTGTTTTGTGGATATGTGTGTTATGAGGTTTATTGTTAAAAGCCTTGTTGTTGCTGCAGCCAAAATTTGAGTTCACCCTAACCTTCAGCTGTATGGCCACATTCCAAGTCTTCATACCACAATTTCTACAACTTAACCACAGTCTCCTCTCAGTCTCTGCATGTTCACTTCTTTTCGCTCTCCTTGAGGACATGGTTTCCTGTTCTCTGTTTCCTGTACTCCTCTGTGCAGCCCCCATCTCTCCAATCATTCCCATTGTTTTTTAGATTCCCATGGCCCACCAACAAAAGCAGTGGGAGGGGGACAGTGGAACAATTCATGGCACTCATATGGACTTCGTTTTCCTGACCGCAATGCAGTCACAGTCCTCTTGTATGTTTCCGATTGTGTGACTGAGCAGCGAGGAGGGGGAAAAAATGAAAAGGGAGTGAAAAGAGGACAAAGAAAGTTGGAAACGGAGCTCGAGCTGCTAAATAAGCCTGCAGTAAGGAGTGGGAGAGAGCGATGGACACCTTTTTACTGTTATCATAAAATTGCTTCTCTTAATACCATTACAATTTCTGCAGCACTGAGACATCTAATGGTGATCCGCTCGGAAGACTTCTACCCTCAGGTCCAGTTCCCTTCATGCAGTTATAAAAATCCTATCAATTTAACCTCAAATACACCTATTCTGCCTGCACCACTACCTGGCTCTCAAACTCTATTCTAATGATCTCAATCACCAAATCTCCCTTTTCCTGGTCTCTCCTCAGAAACCATGACTTTGAAAAGTTCAAGTCATTTAACCATGTACCGGAGAATTTTCCCACCCCGCCAACTCTCAATAAGCTATAATGAATCCACTATTTGCACAGGAGGGTATTTGACTAGGGCGTTATTTGCTGTGAGCCTAACATTTTCAAGCATTTCCAGGGAAATACTGCTGCCGAGGAGTTGCAGACTCCAAGCTAATGCACCGGTTCTCTTTCATTTCATTCGACAGTGCAGCTTTTCATATTATGGCGTGGGCATCCATCAAGTTATATTTACCAGCACTGGGCTTGTGTTCTTACAGTGATTGAACAGTCATGACATTGGTGGTTCAAGTGCAGTGTCTCGGCAGCTGCAGGGATCACATTTGTGATGCTTCAGTTAAAGGACAGTTCCTCCACCAGATCTCATTCCCATCCTATTGAAAATGTTTTCTACCTAATGTTAAGTCTTAGATGGTTTAATATTTTAGTGCACTACATCCTTTTGGCAGCTATGACATCTGTTTTCTATCTAAAATGGTATAAATATTAAAGTCTTGACATATTACACTAGATAGATCTTGTTATTGACAACTGCATCATAATATGTTCAGTATGTAGCATCCACTTCCACTCTGTATGCCATTGTAGTCCTTCTGAGTGTAACTGTGCTACGCAGAAACATTTCCTCAGAAAATCAATTCCACTCAACACCTGTTATGTGCTTGGGGCTCCTACAGGGTAAGCAAACGTTTAATGCCATTTGACAGTGTGTTTGCTGCTTACTTGCATACTAAGCTATACAGACCGAGGAGATAAAATCTGCTGTTTATTGCTCAAAGTGTCACAGAAAATAAAAGTTAGGAACATTAATTTGTTGTCCTGCAGTTGTTGGAGACCAAATGGTAGGTCTTCAGATTAATTAGGTAGAAATCTAAGTCACATTTACAAGTTGAAACCAATCTTTTCCTTGTAAAGGCAGAGTTTTGATACGTTTCAGGCCATAAATGTTACAGTTTTTATGTTGCAGTATGAAAGCTCCCGCTGAGTCAGGCATACTGTGCATGTACTGTGAGTGGTGTGGACTCTGCGTGCAAAGTCTGCAGGCATTTAAGTTTTCATAAAGTTTCCATTGACCTTCAAAAATCGCAAATATTACTTGCGCATAAAAATTTATCTGATGAAAAAACATTTTCACCAAAACTCTCGTTTTTCGATTAGAAGTTTTTGTACTGGCAAGAGATGGTTTTTCAGGCGTTTCGAAATTGGTATATTACACAAAACTACAACGGAAAGACCTTTTTTTTTTTGCAAATAGTCATGTGAATAAAAAAAACAAATGTGGACGAACATTACGAGAGAAGAAGAAGAGTTTTAAATGAAACATGTGGTATGTGAGGACACACCAGGAAACTGAATATTTTTTAAAATTAGTATGTGATCGTAGCCTGGCGAATTCGCAGACCCCTCGTGTGTTTCCGCTCAACTTCGTGAGCACACACGGGGGTCTGGAAACTCTTCGACAATGCTCTTCTGCTAAAACTTGAAATGTGTACGGC
>JAQQZY010000023.1:4798150-4808429 GCA_030068375.1 Ostorhinchus rueppellii
GGAGTACCCGGAGAAAACCCACGCAGACACGGGGAGAACATGCAAACTCCACACAGAAAGGTCCCGCCAGTGACTGGAGCTGGAATCAAACCCAGGACCTTCTTGCTGTGAGGCACGAGTGCTAACCACTGCACCACCATGTTGCCCCTGTTGGTTTATTTATTTATTTATTTTTATTTCTTTGTCTTAAACTTGAAGGGTAGGGCATACACCAAAAACGAACCCATTACATTTTGGAGCAGATCCATAAAAAAGAGCAGAGCCTGAATTTTTTAATTTTTCTAAAATTGGAAGCTAGGCCATTTCATTGAAGTACAGGACTGTGGTGGAGATATGCAGTTTATGAAGTGCCCTTCTCAATATTATTGCATTACTTTAGACTTAGTAAACCACTTTTCTCTTTGAACTAATATGGAATGCAAGTCTCTGAAACTTAAGCTCATACAGACGATTCCTATCAGGCTCAGAGTTATTCCTTAAACTACAATTAAAAAAAATTATATTCACTGATAACAACCAGATATCGTCTGAGTGTCATATTTCACTGTCAAAAATCAAATTAAAGCATAAGTTGCTTGTGTTTGTGTGTCACAGTGTTGCTGCTCTCACCTTCTTTAGCCGCCCGGTCTTGGTGCCCAGGAAGACCACATTGTGTCCATTGTAGACATAAGAGGTGACAGAGGTCAGCCTGTCCCTGCTCTCGGTGAACACAGTCCGACCCGACACCAGCTGGGAGCCCCCCAGGGGTTGATTTATATCCAGGCCGCAGAAGTGATCATCGATGGGAACAGGCTGCACAGACGGAGGGAGGGATGCAAACATGACCAGAAGTGAAAACAGCAGAAAAGGTGAAACAAGGGAGAGATGGGAATGACAGATTTAAGAAGGAAGTTAAAGGTAATGAAAGAGAGAGAGAGAGAGAGAGAGAGAGAGAGAGAGAGAGAGAGAGAAGGGAGAGCATTAAGTGGGAGCCAGAAAATGATTGAAATTACTGCAGACACATGCGAATATATGAGGAGAACTCAAACTGACTTCTGGTACGCCTAACATGCATTACGTGCACAATTTTCAGGGTTAAAAATGGTTACTTCAAAAGGGTTTGGGCTGCTGCATTTATCAACAAGCCTTGAAGCGGGCGAAGTTACGTAGAAGACTAATTGCTCATGGCAAACATGAGAAACGCTATGTATTTTGCTCCTGTTTCTGTGATTTTTGGATTGCTTGATCTGACATCACACAAACACACAGTGCAAGAGATGTCAGGTTTTGATTAAGCATCAAAGAAATCTGCATGCTAAGCAGTCCTGTTACATCTAGTAACGTGCACCTCAAACTCATGCTAATTGCCTGTCATTCAGTATATAAATCTACCTTTTGAGGGCAGATAATTTTGTATTTCACAACTAGTACTTATGCAAATATTAGTTTTCGCTGTTTCTTATGTGATAGATATATGGTTGAGGATCACAGAATCAGTGAATCAGTGAAATGAATCAGTTCTAAAGTAAACAAACTTCATGTCAGGATGTGGAATTAGCATTTTTGTGTATTATCTCAGCAAGTCTAACATCCCCTGTGAATTCAGCAAATCCAACAATAGTTTTTGTTAGCAGTGATCTGAACAGATGTGTGTTGCTGGTGTGTTTCAGACAGGAAACCATATTGTTACCTAGCACAAAACCTTCCCGTTGTATCTCTCAAAATGCTCGATTATTGAGTAATTAATCTATGAACCAACAAAGCACATGATCTAATGATGGCATAACAGGATTTCACCATTGTCAACCATTTGCAGTGCATTTAAAATACCAGGCCCTTCGCTTAACTGCACAGTGAGAACTAATTATCAAATTATTATGTATCTGTCCTCCCTCGGTTGCTTTTATGAATAACATTACATCTTATTTGTTTGATAGCACAGAAGAATCAAAGTGCATGTTTGAAACCACTAGAGCAATGGATGTGATGAATATTATTGTTTTCATGGCTCACTTTGTTTCAGTGAAAGCAGCTCATTATGCAGAATTATAGCTTTCACAAAGGCACAGACTTGGACATTTACAAGAAAGCCCTTTTCTCAAGATCAAGAACAGGTCTCAGAGGGCTCAAATACCGCTGACAGCGACAAGACGAGAAGCAAAGAGATGTAGGGAGCGCGGGGGAGGAAGGGGAGGAGACGAGGGCGGGAGTCAGCGCCCAAACCCCTCAATGAACTCAAAGCTCCATACAAAAATCCACTGATTAGTGTTGAGGAATTAATCTCCTCGGGCTTCTCCTGCTCTTGTGGGATCCTAAAAACCTGAATGGTGTCTTCAGAGAGCTGTCTATCAGCTATTTAGGCTACAGAGCGGCTCTGGGACTGTCAAAGAACTAGCTTTCAGCAAATCTATATCACTGCTGCCCACCACTATTTGGTTTCACATTTTGTTGGTTATGCTGTAATATGGAAGTACAAGAACAGGATCAATGTCCCTGATGTTCAAAATCCCACAGTTCTGCTGAATATGGACAAACGTTGCACAAAGTTTAAAGTGCATGTCTGGATGTAACTGTAAAACTTAGGGGTGTGTATTGGCAAGAATCTGGTAATACGATACAAATCACAATACTAGAATCACGATACGATATATCATGATATTGTTAAAAAGGCATTTTTTTTGTTTGTTTCTCTTTTAAAAATGATTATTTCCTTGAAGAATTGAATTAAACCAGAAATATGCACAAATACTAAACGCGTTTTTATTTGATCACAACAGGATCAAATGCTGTATCACAAAATGTTCCTGTGTTAAAACTTAAATGATATTTTACAGACATTTACAGTTTTAAATCCTGCTCAAATGTTCATATTCTATTAGTTCATAACATTATTTTTGTGTGATCCCAACAGAGGAACAGTACAAAGTGCTTTTAGGATGCTTCAAGCAACCATTATTTAATCAAACGGTGTTAAATAATAAATAAAATAGAAACAATAAAAAACAAACAAACATGAACTTATGCTACTGTATATCTGCATTTGAATAAATACCTAAAAATATTGATAAACTACTTTTTAATATTGATACAGTATTGTGAAATGAAATATCATGACATATTGTAGAACCAATATTTTCAACACCCCTTGTAAAACATTGTTTCAAAGAAAAATACCTGAATCTTCATTGTTTTCTTTTGTTTTTGGTTTTTTCAGGACAAATGACACCTCTTTATTAACTACTTAATTTTTAACAATCCGTGGATTAAACCATTAACCCATAAAGACCCAGTTCTACTTTCGTGACAGTTCCCAATTTTTCTTAAGTGACTTATCTCCATTTATTGTAATATTGTCTCCTTTATTTTACACTTTTTCAGTGAAAATCAGGCATTTTCCTACATTTAATTTACTCATCATGTAGTTGAGGGAAGTTGAGGGTTATTGTATCAAAACAGAAAACAATAAAAGTTTTAAGCAAAGATGTCATTAACTGAACATAAAAACAAGTGTTTCCTTCCACTGTCATTGAACAACTCCATGGGTTTAACTGGTGTTCCCATGTTCACTACAGAGCCTCTGAATGTCCACCTGGGTCATATCTGATGAGCATGAAAAGATGACAAACAGCATTTTGCACCAGTTATTTACATGTTCTGATAGGATGAGGGGATCAACAGGTATTAAACTTTGTGTTTAATGTTTGGGTCTTAATGGGTTAATTTAAGACCAAAACAATGATCCACAGTGGAAACAAATCCATTTGTCTCTGTCAAGTCACCCGTATCCAACTATGCAAAGCAAAATTAAGGTACAAATTATCTAAGTGATGAGAAGCATTGTTTTCTCCATTTCTCTCTCTATAGTCGTCTTACCGCCTTGGTGCACTGTACATCTTTTCCCAGTAGCCAGTGCAGTTCCAGATTTCCCTCCCCCTGGTAGCAGGACTGTAGCCGCTCCTTGATGCGTGTGTTGATGTCTTGGATGGTGAAAACACACAGGGCAGAGTGGTCTGGAGGGTCGTTGTACTGCTTCTGTCCCTTGGAGAACACCGCGAACAGCACATCCTCCTGGGCGCTGATGTTTAGGGACTTGGCCAGAATTCTGCCGGCCTTTGACAGGTATGCGGCCTGCAGCAGACGGTACTCCTCACCTCTGTGAACGCACCCCACAGGAAGTGACACATAGGAGTGGAATTTTTTGTCACCTTTGCAGAGGCGAATGATGCGAGAGGTGTAAAACAGATCGCCGGGGGAGCCGCCAGCCGGTATACCATTCTCAGGCGTCTCAGGCTGGACGGTCATGAAGTAGACAAAGCTGCCGCTAGCGAAGCCGTAGATGTAGTAGATATCGAAGTGTGGGACGAGTGCGAGCGTGTCTGAGGGGATTTTAATGAGAGATGACACAAAATCGGTGTGAAGTTCGTAGTCCAACATAGCAGAGGATTCTGGGTCACGGGGTAGCTTGCGGCTGGAGATGGTTGGGAAGTAGTCCTGCTTACCACCAACCGCTGTGCCGATGAATAACGTAGCATCTTGACCTTGTGAGGGCACAACTACACCATACATGGTCCCTGTCTGGTTGTCACTGGACAGATAGTGTTCTTTCTTATGTGTGGGTTCCACAAGGATGAACAAGTCATCTAACCTCATCAATTTACAGACGCCTTGATAGAGACTGCCACATGCAAGCAGCCGGTTGTGTGAGTAGTCGATGAGCAACAGTTTGTTGACGTTGTCAGTTGATGCTAAGGGCTCAGAGCATGGCTGGACAATCAGCGGAGGATAACACGCTTTATTGTCATACTCCGGCCCTGTGTCATGGGACACGAGCAGGGTGAGGTTTGTCGACAACTTGTAGATTCTGTTGATGGCACCGACGTACAGAGCCCCAGTGGACTGATGCACAGTTAGGTGGTTCAGCGACCACTCCCTCCTCTCTGATTGGAAGGTGTTCAGAGTCTGTCCCACAGTCGTCTTTAGATGCACAGAGATTAGAGTCAATAGCCACAGTGCCAGGGGCCATGACATGACTTTTAGTGGACCATGACCTTTAGTGACACCGAAATAAGTCCATCCTTTATCCAAGCACGTTCCCATCCCCACGGGGCTCGAAAAATACCTCACTCAGACAAAACAGGTGGGATAGTGCGTCAACAAAAAGCAGGATAGCAGAGAGAAAGATGAGTGGAGCTGAGAGCAATCTGGTCCTTCTTCAGTGGTCTTCACATTATTCTGGAAGAGAAAGGAGAGAAATTTGTTTTAAACTCAACAGATCCTTGAATCTCTGAATGTGAAGAATTACTTTCAGGGTGTTATTAGACAGTTCAACTAAAAACCTAAAAATATGTGTTGTTTCCCCTCTTCCTCTCACTGCTTAGTCAGACACATGAGACATCAAAGTAACAAGTAATCATTTGTTCAAACTGTCTTCCCATATTTACTAGCCCGAGAGATGGTCCAATGTTCCCCTTATCAACAGGGGGGCTCATTATATTCGCTTCTCTGTAAGAGAGAACTAAGTGCAGCCTATTACTTGAACAAAGCAGTGACACACTGTAACTGTGCCTACCCTCTGTTTGGGCGGCTAATTAAATGATCCAAATGTATTAATTATGCGTCCATATTTTGGGCTCTCTGTTTTCCTTTCTCCCCTCTGTCTTGTTCGTTTAAATGGTTGAATCCAAGAGGAATTAATCACTCTCCACAGCGGCCGACATTCCTAAATTAATCAGGCTTTTTCCAGGGATGGCAGGGAGTCATTAGAGATTCAGAAGCAGGCAGCATCAACCCTCACACTTCCTTGTTTAATTTCATTAGCATATTTTATGTAGATATTTCCAGGGAACAAACAATGACCCTCAAACACATCATGGACTGGAAAATGGATGAGTTAGACACATGGCAAAGGATGGTGATGTGTTTACTCCATTTTCCCCCCTTTTTAATGTGATGCACGTATGTTTCACATTCAAGGTGTTTTCACGCAGATGAAGTCAAGTCATTTTCTTTATAAAGCCATATATCACATATTGCAAATTTGCCTCAAGGGACTTCACAATATATATAACACAGCAATTAATCACTAGGACATTTTGTTATAGAAACTATCTATTGACTGAACTTCACTCTGTAACTAATATTATGATTCTTTTGTGGAACTGTTGATTTTAGCCACAACAAGGATTTTAGGATTAGTTTCATATTAACTTCTAGTTTTCGTGAAGAATTACTGTGAATTTGACATTCAGTGATCCAGATTTATTATTTTATTTGTTTAGGTATTTATTACCTTGACTTGATGTTTTTTAGATTTAATAGTCTGTGTTGTAGCTGATGTCGGCATCAGCAAACAGCTTTTTCCTGCTCCAAACTATAATTTTTATGACTGCAAAAATTCACTATCTATTGATTCTAGCACAGCGGACCACACCTGTCCTTCAAACCTTTGTTCAAGTCAGGAAAAGTCTGCAAAATGGAGGAAAATTGTAGAAACCTCAGTCACAGTTAGAGAATCCCTTGGCTAGAGCAGACAGAGTGCAATAGGTGTTATGTGCACAGAAATTTGCATAAATATTGTACATATCATGGAATACAAGTAAGTTCAAAGTGAAAAAAAAAATCTTATTTATAGGCATCAACAGAGGCATCAAGAAGGTAGCAGCCACTTCCATATGCAGCGACTTCATCAAAGTCTATTAATTGAGTCGTAAAACAGCCTGTATAAGTGAACAGGCCATAAAGCAAGATGTCTACATCCACTAAAATCCTGCCTATATGTCACAAGAAGCCCCTCCAGTCTCCTAAAGACCGCCAAGCCATTACTCTGCACCCCTCTGTTGTCTCGGTTACCAAGCCAGCAGCCCCTTCACACTCTTCTAATACTTAAAAAAACCCACTAAACCCCCCTTCAGTGAAATGCCTCTAAATTTCTGCCAAAGATATACTGCCAATTGCTGGGAGGTTTTATCTCGAAGGCAACTGTCTCTTTTGGCTAGAGCGGAGGTAAACAGGGTGTTTTCGCAGTGAGACTCCCCGGTATAAGTAAAGGTTAAATGAAGACAGCCATGTCAGATCCTAATGCGGAGGTCATGATGCGGTGGGCGCTCTCCATTGGCTGACTAACCGTACGTCCGGCTGGGTTGAGCAGGAGCCAGGGATGGAGCGGATGGACTGACACTGAGCTGGCTGGGCCCACTCCAGCTCCACTCCAGCATCTCCTGTCCATCTGTCCCCACCACGCTTACACCAGGGGAGAAGTCACTCAAGTGTCTCGACCTACTCTGCTCAATTTGGCAGGCGCTGTGTGAGCAACTCTCCCAGTAATTGGCCACTGATGACTAATATCTGTCACACGCGGTTCTGCTGAATTTAAAGCTGACACTCAACGTTAGCTTTTTTTTGTTCATAATATGGCATTTACGGGTTAAATGTTGGATTAAATGAGAAATGCTTCTTTTTTCTTTCTTGTTAGTTTCTAAAAAAATTTTTGATTAGACGCAAAAACTGTCTTTATTAGTTTGCAGAAAACAGAGATCCAGCAGAACATACTGGCTCCATTGTTTAAAGTTTTTTTTTTTTTTTCTTTTTTAATTTGGGCAAAACTGTGTCCATTCCTTCTGAAAATCCCTCATATCATCTGCTTCACAAGCTGACAAATGCGTGTACCAGTTTCTGTGTTGATGTGTCATTTCTTTTTTTCTCGTCAAAGTCTGTCAAAAAAGTGTTCTGGCATATTAAAATGTTTCACAGGACGCACTCACATCTTTTTTATTATAGTGGTCTCAGTTAAGCAAAAACAGCTTTTTAGAATTCCAGTTTGTTTTTTGTAACCAAATTGCCTGCAGTGGTCATGAAAACCTCTACTCCCTGTGGAGTGGGGCCCTCTTTTCTGAATCTTTCTTCTTCGGTTTTCATGTCCGTGGTTTTAGTGTGGAAAGGGGATACTGGAAACGGACCCAGCGCCTTTGAAAGTGGGCGAGTCAGAACATCAAATCTGACTCAGGCGTTTGTGCATGTCCTAGAGCTATCACAATAAGAAGCAAAAAAATAAAAGAGGGGCTTTTGCCAAGTTTACCAAATCAGTTGTATTTGTTTTGGGTTTTTTTTTTTTGGTTTTTGTTTTTGTAACCAACATAGCGCAGTGATGATTTGAGATTTCTGTAAAACAAAACAGAAAGACAGGGCCGATATTTAAAAATCTATGAAACTGATACAGATGGTGGTTCTTAGGGTTACGGTTCTGAGATGATTCAATATTTCTAACAACAAAACCCACAATACATAGTTTGATAGTTGTTTTTACCTTTCTAAGCAGCTTCACAAGGTAACAAATATCAGTTAAATAAATGACGTAAAGCCATCCATGTCTGGTGCATACAGTACACCTGCAGTGACAACACTTCCTTTAGTATTAGCAAGGCAAGGCAAATTTATTTGTAAAGCACAATTCATACACAGGGTAATTCACAGTGCTTTACAAAAATGGAAAAGAAACCAGTGAAAAACACACAACTACAATTAAAACATAATCAATAAAACATAAATAATAATCAATTAAAATAAATTAAAAGAGAAGAGGTCAGATAGAACCCTTTCAGCTGTTTTCAGCCTGGACTTAAACATTGTCAGAGTAGAGGTCCGTCTCACATCATCAGGAAGACTGTTCCACAGTTTCGCTCATGGAACTAAAACCGTGTTTAGTCCTGACTCTGGGCACCAGCAGAAGGTCTGTCCCTGAGGTTCTCAGGGTCCGAGATGGTTCATATGGGACCACCATGTCACAGATGTACTTTGGTTCTAGACCATGACAGATTTCTACACCAGCAGAACTGTTTTAAAGTCTATTCTCTGAGCCACAGGAAGCCAGTGCTCAGACCTGAGCACAGACTAATATGGTCATACTTCCTGGTTCTAGTCAGGACCTGAGCAGCAGCGTTCTGGATTGAATGAATGTTATTGAATTGTATTGAAAGTTACCAAATGATAGCAGGTATTTTCAATGTGCAATAACATGTCAGGAACTTGTTTTGTGGAATACAAGTAATGAAAGTTTCAGAGGAAATGTTTGGATTCACCTAAATTATAATCTCACCAGAATGTCCTGTCTCAGCTGATAGTGACAGGAAGCCCCTGAGCTTTGACAGTAAAGAATGAAACCAAATGGCATTTGCAAAGCCAGGTTTGAGTCAGACATGACCTTAAACAACAGACACCAGCAGTGCCACCCAGAGGTTAATTTAGTGTTGAAAGTCTCCTATCAATCCCCTCAGAGGAATTACAACACAGAAGACAAAGACAAGAAGAGAAAATAGGAAGTGCTGGTGGCAAACGGAGACAGGGAGGCATGCAGGCAAGCAGCAGCCTCATCGTTTCATCCATTTCTGTTCTGCCGGCTTTGGTCACGTCTAAGGCGTGCAGTCATGCTGCTCAGTGTTTACCCTGGATTATAGAGACAGCTCTTCGCCCTGCGTAGTCCTCCCCGCTGAATTCTCCGCCTCGCCACTCAGACACGCTCCAGCCCAGACGTGACTCATTCACACTCACACACAGGAACATGGTTTGCTGAGGCCTCTAGGGACGCGAGCTCTCAGCAGGCACCAATCACAGCGCAGAGGAAAGAGAAGCCAGCCTCTTGCGCTTCACAAACACGACCCTTTGACCTGGATCGAGATCAGTGGACCCAAATCCATCCTCTGGGTTCAGCTTTTATCGGGGTGAAATGCTGTCATAGTTTCTTCTGTAGCGCCTCGTTACACATGATTCAGGGGACAGAAGGGATGCATAGCTTTTTTTCCTCATTTGTTTGGTTGTTTGACCCATCTGCCGTCAAAAATGAACTAGTGTTCATATGGAGATATTCCACTGTTAGACTGTGTGTGTAGGTCCTCTGGTCTTGCTTGTTCAAGTTCAGGGTCATGAATTTGCACTTCAACAGAGACACTGAGTAATTTATTCACTGGAAATGTAGAAACTGGAGCATATATATAAAAAAAAGTCACACGTGCAATATTTAACTGTACCACCTTTGGTTTTGATTACAGGAGACGTTCACTGTCAACTTTTTTGCCACATGATGCTGTATTGTTACAATAAGGTTCATAATATTTTTTCATCCATAGTTGCATTGATTATTATATTATTGATGATGCAGAATCAGGCCAGTGGATCAAGTCTTCATCACATCCTGAATTAGAGTCTGGACTTTCTGTTGGCTAATCCACGTGTGGAAATGATGTCTCATTCTCCCTGAACCATTCTGTCACATACCTGATGATCCTGATCAATCCTGGCATTGTCCAAT
>JAQQZY010000023.1:4831769-4842978 GCA_030068375.1 Ostorhinchus rueppellii
TATTTAATAGTTAACTAACATCTATTAAAGTCAGGGTATTGTGTAGTAGCCTATAATAGCCAGAGCTTTCTCTATTCTCTTTTAGTGCTGAAGGTCTGGCTCCAGCTACTATCACACTGGAATATGGGAGAAAAAAATCTTTTTGGATTGTTTGGTTTGTTTTTATCTCCATCCCTTTAAGCAAATCACACTTTTTTTTCAGGAGCAATGCAAAGCACAGGACACAGTGACAGTGCCTTTGCAAAACAGTGTAGGGGAAGAAGTTGTTTTAGTGGAGAAGCAGCCCGTGTATTAAAATGACAATCTCCACTAAAGAAAACTGAAGATACTAAGACATGCATTGTTTCTAAATCTTGCTATTTTCAGTGTATAGTTGCCGTTCAGAGGTTGTTCAGGTTGGCTTTGACAATAGTAACACACTGATCGCAGAAGGGAGGAGAATATTGACTGAAATAGTCATAGGATTATTCCAGCAGAGTACGTCCTGTGAGCCACACTGAGACTGTAGTACATGGCAGGAGTTAGGCTAAAGGGCAATGGGCATCATCATATGTAGCTATATTTAACAAGTAACATGCTAAAACAATGTTCCACCACAGGAGGAAGATTAATTCCCTTATTAAAGCTGCAGGAGCTGAAATCGGGGGAAGAAACCCTGTATAAGCTAGCATGAAAACACACCCCTTCCCTCTGCACCTGTCTCCTCTTGGTCCAGATTTAAAGATTAAATATAAACAGAGAAGAACCTGACATTTTTTCATGTTGTGTATGGAAAGGTGAAGCAACTTTCCATGTCCAGAACCAGAATAGAGCAGTAGTCACATCTATGTTGCATCTGACGGAATCTGATCAGTGATTGGCAACTACAGCTGTCAATCATTTATTTAACTCACCTATCTGCCTGAAAATGCTTGAAATTAGTAAAAACCTGCATCACTTCATAGATTTTTTTACATCTTGAAAAAACAAGTACAGACTAATATCGAAGTCTCTTGTCCTTTTCAACCACATGGATTACAATATTTATGAGATATTTCTGCCCAGTGAGGCTAAAACCTATCAAGCACTGCAGCTGTAAGAGTAAGACCCATTCACAACTTTTAAAATTCAGCATTTTTTCTAGTTTTAAAGCCATGCATGGTCTTTCAGTGGTTTGACTTGAGTAGAGCATCAGAATCGCATCCAGAATGCATCTGATCAGGAATCAGTAGATATACCATAGCTATCAATCCACCTTCCTAGGATCAAATCAAATTTTATTTATATAGCGCCACATCATAACAAAAGATATCTCACGACATTTTACATTGATTACACACAATCTACCCTAGATTTACTACAGCTTTAAGCACAGGGGAGCAGATGCACGAGTCCCCTCAGACCACTTGAAATGCATTAAACTGAGAGGTAATAACAGAATTTTTGCCCAGTGATGATTAAAAAAAAATAAATTATGAAGCACAGCAGTTTTAATACAAAACATTTGGTTATATTTCAGAATATTTGACTTCCTTCTAGTAGGGTTGTGTTTGCAGTGTTGAATCCATGACAGCACTCAAGGCGCTGTGTACCAGATTTTAAGAGCGATTCCATATTTAGACTAATATATTTAGAGGGCTTTTTATTAAAGAGGGTTTGTAAAACTTGAATATGTTTGACCTTCTTTACTTGAATTCATTTGCATGTGGCTTATTGGATGAAAGTGAATCTGTGTGCCACGTAAATTGGTATTTTCTTCTCAAAGGAAGATGTGTAAATATTCAGCAGTGAGAGACAGAAATGTTCCCAGTGGATGCAATTTAATGTGGTAAAAGACCAGATTCCTTCAGAGTCGGTCTTGTGTGGTCAAAACAGAGCGAAGGTGCACTTCGTTGAGCTGAAGGAGAAAATGAAGAAATGCAGAAAAAGCCAATCGCTGCCATTTAAACACAAGCTCAATGAGATTTGTGGATTGCTCTGCTGCAGATGTTCCAGAGGTTTGCAATTGAAACCTCAGCACAAATGTCAGAGCCGATTTGGCTTTAATTTGCAGTATGTGAAATGTACCATAGAGCCTGAGTGATTATATTTTCTAAATTGGATTCTGAAAATGGCTGCTGATGAGCTGGACTCAGGCGTACATTGGACACAGGCTCGGTACAGTATGTGGCACTGATTAGATCTCGGCAGGGTTTCTCTCACTTTCAGTCGTATCATTGAATTCTTTCACAATACAGAGTGAGGATAAAGCCTGCACTCAGAAGAGAGTTAAATGTGTTTTGGCCCGCCGTGGCACAGGAAATGATTGCACAGTGGCTGAGCAAATAAAAGGAAGTGAATAAAAGGCAGAAGAAGCGAGGGTGTTTCTTGTGATGAGTTCTTGAGTCTGGTCTGCAGACCAAATTTTTGTGGTCTTGGTTTTGTCACAGACTCAACTCGTTTGGTCTCGGTCTTGTCTTGGTCTCTGACGTAGTGGTCTCAATGGGATTTGTGCAAAAACTTCTTCATCAAAGAATAGTATCATTATTCATTAAGCAACCTCTTCAAATCCAACCAGTCAGTTGCATCTATTTTTACATTGTATACATTTTCTCTCTCTCTTTTTTTTTTTTTTTTACTTGTCTTGTGCAGCATCATAACAGCAGAATGGAAGTCTGGCTCCTTGTGGTGCTGAACAAATTTGCTTTGCCAAGGGAAACTTCATAAAGTATATGATGCTCCCCTTGATATTCTACTGTCTTTATTACAAGTTTTATTGAACCACATTTCGATACCGGAGAGGGGGAGGAGAGAAGGAAGGACTGAAGGGGGGAGGAAAAGGAGGAAGGAGGTAGTGAAGACCCACACAAGAGAATATCAACAATGCCAACAATAACAACTGTGTCACAATTACAATGGGAATAATAACTAGAACCAGAACTGAGTAAAGTGGACAGAGAGAAAAGAAATTACAATGAAATAAAATAAAATATACGTATATAATATATGGACAATGCCAGCCATCCACAGTCTGCCAGTGATGTAGTTCTGGAGTCTAGTCCTGGTCTTGAGATGAATTTTTTGTGGTCACGGTCTTGTCATGGACTCAACTCATTTCGTCTCTGTCTTGTTTTGGTCTTGATGGCCTTTGATCTTGCCAGTATCTTGGTCTTGATACTCTTTGGTTTCTGCAGTTTCTTGGTCTTGATACTTTTTGGTTTCTGCAGTTTCTTGGTCTTGATACTTTTTGGTCTCTGCAGTTTCTTGGTCTTGATACTTTTTGGTCTCTGCAGTGTCTTGGTCTCATTGTAGCCGGTCTTGATGACAACACTAGGTGTTTCAGCACCCATACCTGGTCTTTGACAGACTGTTCAGAAATAACTCAGATCAACAGATCAATAATCATCTACAGTACAGGAGTGATGATTTAAGGAAGAGTCCTTAATTCCTTATCACAGCTGCCTACCTTTCAAATATTCAAGGTCCATAAGCATTTCTTTCTATAAGATAAATAACCAGCACATATGATCATTTTGGTCAAACATCTATCTCTTCCACCACTATTGAGATCATTTTTGGTCAACTAAAATGCACTGACAATGTCCAAGCTCATTCTTTAGAAATCTGAAAATCAGAAAACAACACTACCAGGTGATTTTTAAAGGACCATTGGTTGCGTATGTCCTACATCATGTGGGATTTCCAGCAATATATGTACAAAAATTAAAATAAAATTTTTTTAAAAGTGCAGCCTTGGATAGGTGATGATGTTAAATGCAGGGAGAAAAGTCAGCTCCAACCTTGATCCAACCTAAGTGTTTGTATGTTTCAGTTGAAAAAAAAAACATCCTAGCCATTATAATAGTCTTAATAAATGAGTTAGTAATTTCTATTATGAAAAGTTATATTTTTCCGGATTCATGAGGCTGATCTGGCATAATTTGGACAGCTTTAGTAAATCCACCCAAATGTGTTTCAAATTTTAACAGTATTTTAGAAGATCAGCAACAGTAAATACACATTTGCATATGGGCATCCACTGCTGCTATGCTTTGACAACATTTCCTCTATTATCCTTTAATCTAGCAAACATTGAGCTGGTTTTAGCAAAGCCCTCTGATCTGCTGGTAGATACCTAATGCTCCTCATGCTTATATCATATTTAACTCTTCCACTTAATACTAAGATGTTGACTCTTAGCTGCTTGTCAGAACTTTTTTTTTTTTTTTTCATCTTTTGATATATGCCAAAGCTTCATTACTGTCAACCAACCCATTTGCCTAATGTTTTCATGTGCTGCCATTTTTATCTCTTATGTAGCAGAGGTTTGAGTGACATTTAAAGGTTGAGCATCCTGTACTTTTTTAGCGTCATTGGGTAAAACTTCCATGATTGTATTTCAGTATATTGTAACCTCAGTGGTCTGAGAGGCAACAACTGTAAGTTGTGTTTTCAGGCTCTATAAAACCCTGTGATAGAACATTTTGAGAGGATTTTGCCCCATTATTGGTGTTTTTAGAGGGTTATGTGGGTTAAATATGCAGTTACAGATCGCTGTTAATATTCTATCAGATGCATCTCTATCATATAGATCTTCACAGAGGCAACGTGGGAGCTCTAATTTGAGATTTTGGCTTCATTTTTCCTTTTCAGCATGAAACAACAGCAAGGTTTTTAATTTTTTTTATTTTGTGCAATTACACTCACATTTTTTTTTTCTGCACAAAATGAAAATACACATGGCTAGCTGGATGGAAGTGATCTTACTGTCTGTGCAGATTATCAGCAGATAAAAAAAAAAAAAAAAAAAAAAAAAAAAAAAGTGAAACTTGTAATGGAACAATAATGAAGAAATTCAGGAGAAGAGCAGTGTAGTTGGAAAACCAAAAGAAAAAGAAAACATTTTAATACACTATTAACCCTCCTTGGGCCTTTTTTTTTTGTTTGTTTGTTTTTTGTTTTTTTTTTTACATTTTTCGCTACTTTTTTAATTTGATCATTCTGGCTGTGTTGCAGCTTGTGGGATGAAATTTGACGAACTTTTCTTTTTAGTTATATATATTTTTTAAAATCCATTGTCTTTTACTTTTATGTGTATTTTATACTCTGTCGACTCTTTTTGCACCCTTTGATTACTACATCTGTAGCAAAAATGTACACACACCAAAAAACTGCTATAAAATCATCACACATCAGCATTTCATAAATCATAAATCTCTTCTTCAGCCCTGCTCAAAACTACCAAACATTCAATCATTATCAGGATTTTAACCCTTTAAATGCCAGTTTAATTACTTGAATTATGAATTATAACAAAAAACAGAGGGTAATACATTTAAGGAGAGTATAACAGTTAGCGATAAAATAAGTGTGGGCAGAGGTTATCACTGCCTGGCATGGTGAGTCTTTCTGTGTGGAGTTTGCATGTTCTCCCTGTGTCCAAAGATAAACTCTTTAATTTAATTAATCACTCGTAGGTGTGAATGGTTGTTCTTCTGTGTCTGTCAGGATCTGCAATGAACTGGTACCATGTCTAGGGTGTTCTCTGCCTTCACTCTTCAGCAGTTGCAGGTTAGACTGAGGACTAAGCAGTTCAGTAAAAGAACTAAAAGTGACTAAAATTGTGCACATTTCTTAAAGCTCATACGCAACACAGAACATGTTATCTCCACATGCATTTAATTCTAGAACCAATTAAAATATTTAATATGAGGAAGGCATCAAGTTAGACAAATTGCATTTTAATTAGAAAATCTCCACATGAAATGAGCAAACGCAAATAAATTAAAATCTGCCCTCTATTTCACCAATCTGGTCTACAGCAGGTGTAATGAAAGAAACATTATTTCCTCATTATATACAAAATTATATATTAGTGCAGATAAATCTCAAATGTATCAATAAGATTTGTATATTTTAAAAAAAAAAAACAGAAGGAGGGTTGGAATTGCTGATGTTTTTCATCTCCCAGCTGCTGTATATACTTTAAAAATGCAGCTTTCTAATCTGTTTTTGGCACTTTGCCATGAATGCACTTAAAGATAAAATCCCCTTGACGGACACAACGTCTATCTGGCTTTTATTAATGAAAAGCAGCCCAGAATAATTATTTTACTTAATGTGATGTAGACTCTGTCAGTGTCAAACCTCTAGATAAGAAATGCAAACCCACATAAGAGATGCACACAAGTCTTTGTCAATTTGAGCCTGTCGGATGGCCGCTTTCAGGCATCTGCCTCTGCACCACACTTTGAAATAGCCAGTCTAAAGCAATCACAAAAGTTCTGATGAGTATACTGTATCTCTCTGCCTCTGAAAAGTTATGATATGACACATTTACCCACCGAATGTCCACAGAAACAAGAAAACACACACCTGAGGCCAAATCCATATTTCCTCTTTGTGGAAAATAATTACAGCGCTGACAGGTCTATTCATATCAGACTATCATCCCTGCAGTTCCTTATCAGGTTTGACGTCTGAAATAGGCAGTGTGATGTGCACATTTTCAGAGGTGAGACCAGCTTGTGTTCACTGTCATATAGAGTCGCTACGAGGGAGATGATGACCTGCACACCATGCTTCGCTGCGAGCCCTAATAAGTGTAGCCCGACATCCACCATGAGGAAGATCTGCAATATCAACCATCTGATCAGCAGGTCAGCTGGGAGCTGTATCCTGGGCCTTGTCTGATGAATGAATCATTTCCTCTCATCTGTGTCTAAAACACACTGTGTCTAAAGGCTGAATTCTGGAGGACATGAAATACAGACTGAGATGTGAAGGCAGAACGAATACAGGCACATGCTGTCAGGGATAGATGAAAACATTCTTCAGGGAGAAACATGTTGAGAGAAAGGAAAACATATTTATTCTGGATGTCTTCAGAGTACTGTTACAGAGATGGATGCAAGTCTACAGACACTATTTTAATGACAAATTACCTATATAACTCACATTTTCCTTGTATCTAATGGAAACTCATTTTCTCCACTGTGATAAAAAAGGATTCTGTGAATTTAAAATAAAGACTTAATGGATCCAAATAATGGAATTTCTCAAAATGACAAGTCAGGACCTCACAGTAGTGATAAACTATCATTATTTATGTATTTTATTTTGGTGGTTTGTTTCACAGGGATAGATCAAATGTAAGTAGTGTAGAGCTGAGAAGATGAATTCCATATAGAGTGTCTTGCACATTTACAGTTTATACAGTGCTTAACAAATGTATTGTTCCAGCTCCACCCAGTATAAGGTGTTTTCCACTGCTGCCATAATTGAACAGTATTTCTGTTTACCAAAATATCTTTGTTTCTATAATGTTAATCTCCAGTATATGTAAGATCTTTTTTTTTTTTTTTTTTATCCAAACCATATCTTTAAAGGAATACTCCACCCAAAAATGAAATTAAGTCAGTCACAGCCTCTCCCAGAGTTAGAACAGTGTAGAAAAAATTGTTAAAATTCGTTTAGTAATTTTCCAATTTTTTTTCCTATTTTAGGAGCAGCAGCTTTAGCTTAGCACAGTTGCTGTAAACCTGCGGTGTCAGTTAGCATGTCCTCCAAAAAGAGGGACCGGGACATCTATTTTTTTTTTCTAAATATATCTTGGGAGCCGAGTGTTCAGAACGACTACAAATCATAACGCAAAATCGAACAAGGCTCTCATTACTTTGAGAACCTAAGATGTCATTTCAGTAGGGTTGCACATTATTTAGAAATACTCATTATTTCTAGAAAGGGGCTGTTTTATTCACTCAGTCATTATTTTTGACTTAAAAGATCATTTTTCATTACAGTTGCAGAAATGGACTCCCACACGTCTTTCCTTGTGTGTCACTTTTCAGATAATTCATTTTATTAGGACCCTGATGTAATTGCATGTCGCTTATCCCAAGCTGAGTTATTACATGTTCAACTGTGACAATAGCTCACCACGAGCCTGTTGTTAGTTTTTGGCTGCAGCTCATGAGGCTAGCTTTGCCATCTCTCTGCTCAGTGGGAGATATTGCAAGACAAGCCCCTTCGATTCTTCATGTGCTTATTCCCCACTGCTTCAAAGTAGTCACTGTTAACCACTGTGAATGAAGAAATACTGCAAATTTAATTTATTTTCTGTTAATATCATATTAGGGTGACTTTATCACCTAGAAGACTAGAAGCATCTGTGAATGGATTCAGCTCAATAGGATCATTTTCTATTATTCACCCCCTTTATATATCTTTGTTCCTTTATGCAAATTAGCCTTATTGTTGTCTAAAAACTACTTAAAACTGGGAGCTACAGCGTTGCGCTAGTTGACATGTTCCTTCATTTCAATAAACACAGGCATTGTACTGTAGTTTACTTGGACTTGATCCCACATTGCTCATGCAGCTCCTGTAAACACTCACAGAGCCCCTAATGTGTATTAATCCACTGCAGTAAAATAAACCTCCCTCCACCAAAGGTAGAGAGAGAAGTTTAAGCCCCAAAGAAGTTTTCACAGTGATGTGCTGCAGGAATTCCTGTGGTTTTTAGTGCATATGATTATCACAGAAATAAATTTGTGTTTGTGTGGTTGTGTGAAAGTGTTTGTAGAGCTGGATTTTGGACAGTTTTAATGTTTTAAAGTGTTTTTTCGGTGGATTGATATTCCAAACTCAACAGCAGGGGGAAGTCCCATACCAGTACACACTTATAACTGCCAGAACCATCAACAAATCAAAGCTATGCATCCACAGACTACTTCATGCATGGAATAAAGTATAAAACGTATTGTTTACATACATTTTTCATGGTATCATCAAGTTATAGACTAGAATCTTTATTTTGTTAGTAGTAGTTTGTTACACATGTAAACATGCACCACAGACTGAAGTTTGTCTTCTGCCTTTAACCCTTCACTAGATCATCATGCATCACACACACTCTATACCATATTAGGTGCTAATGGTGGGGGTTAAGTGCCTTGCTCAAGCGCACATCAGCCAACAACTTTCCGCCAGTCCAGGGAATCGAATATGTGATCCTTTAGTCAGTCACAAGCTGATTCTCCAACTCTTAAGCCATCTAGGCCACAGCTGCCCCCATCAAGTTTTCTTCAAACTAAAACTCATAGCTGTATATTTTGACAGACGTAATTGTAAAATTAATGGACCTAAATGACGAGGACGTGGTGGCTTATACAGCTCTGTAGATAAAGCTATGAGAACGTGAGGGTGAGCTCCACTCACCTTATCAATGAGTACCTGCTGCCCCCCGAAAGCAAATTTTGGTTTTGCCCCTAGAGTCCAGGGGTGAAAGCTAATAGTTAATAAAGTGTCTGATGAACTGGAGAAAGTGTATTGTAAGATTGGTCTTATGCTGCTTTTGAAATCTTATTGACTTGTTTAGCATGTTGAACAGTCTGTTAGTATTCTAAAGAACGTAAAATCATATCTATTCTTTCATTTTGTATATTGATGTTAAAATCTTCACAGTAGTAAAGTATGTGCTGAAAAACGCAAATAAACTGATGTTGTACAAATTGAATGTAAGCTTATCATGTTGTAGCGACTAATACAGAGGAGGGAGGCTTATAAAACAGTCCCAAGAAAAGGAAAGTAAACCCTCTTTGAATTTAATGGTTTAAGGTGTTAGGATATAATTCAAAATCAGCCAAACTAAAGTGTAAAATGAAGTGTGACAACCCCTATAAAAGCAAAGGTTTTGATAGTGTGCTGATCCTGAGCATGCAGGTGTGTGTAAATACAATACCAAGGAAGAAAGCCCTGAAAGAGACATGGGCAGAGAGTTTAGAGAAGCATGTGTTAGGGCTTTTCAGTCTTCGAAGGGTTGCAAGGCCACAGCATGGCCCTGAGACATTATTTCTATGGAACTGGCTCCTTGGCATTTGTGTCTGTAGAACTGTCACAAAAGCTGCTGTGAGTATGTGCTTGTGTTCCTTTTCTTTAGTCATTTTGCTTTTACTGTGTGTTTTAGGGTCAAAACAGGTGGAATAACCGAAAAAGACAAAAACAGCAATTGAAGATTTTTTTTTTTTTTTTCTAAATCAGTCAAGCTGCTTTTTGGCACCTGGTTGAACTCTGAAAAGCAGTTACATGGTCAAAACTTGAAAAAAAACACAATAAAAAAAATAAAGGAAAAACACGCCAACACTGCAAACAACAGTAAAAACAACAAAGAAAACAGTGTAAAACTAGAAAAGTACTGGGAGAGTGCAGACCTCTGCCAAGGCAGTGTTTGTACTTTCCTCCACTAGATGGTGCTGAATGACCTCATAGACTGATCGGTGCTGTCATGCCCTATCTCCCAATGATAAAGAAACCTTTAAAAAATTCCTGAATCCAGACGGTGATCCGGATCAACACCAAAATTTAAGCAGTTGTTCCTCGTCCCATTTCTAACAATTCCTGAAAATGTCATCAAAGTCCGTCCATAACTTTTTGAGTTATGTTGCTAACAAACAAACAAACAAGCAAACTCTACTGATTACATAACCTCCTTGGTGGAGGTAATTATTCAATTATCTAGATCAGTCTGTGATATCTTGTAGAACCTATTGGAAACATGTCCTGTATTTTTTTTTTTTTCCAAGTCCCCTGACCATTCTTTGTGGAGTTCTAGGCACAAATGCTGAAAATTATCCTATCTTGCAATGTTATAGAATCCTTTTAAAAAAAATTCCTGGATCCAGATAGTGATCCTGATCACCCCCAAAATGTAATTATTTCTTCCATATCCCATTTCCAACAATTCCTGATAATTTCACCCAAATCCGTTCAGAACTTTTCAAGTTATTTTAAATACAAACAAACAAACAGATAACCGCCGGCAAAAACATAACCTCCTTGGGGCAGGTAATGTTTATTTTAATAGTGAGTTGGCCTCACTTACTGCTCTGTGTTTTGCCCCCATTCCACAGGTAGCAGGGGGATGCACTGAGCATGCTCAGATATCTATAGAAAGCACAAGATCTATTCTATCAGCATATTTTGAAAATGTTCTTGTTGAGTAAATGGTTGAATTTTTAAGAATATTCTAAATAAATTATGTATACAGAACGAGCACCACAGACATGTTAGGGGTTAAAGAGATGCACTCGACCTCATCTCTGTCTCTGTCCAAAAATCAAACAGAGCATGAGGGTAGCCACGGCCCAAAGGCTGATTTATGGTTCCGCGCCGATTTTGACGCAGACGGCTCGGTGTACCTGATCGCCGTCATTTATCATTTATGGTTGTGCGTCTGTCCGTGCTACGCATG
>JAQQZY010000023.1:4892899-4903451 GCA_030068375.1 Ostorhinchus rueppellii
CGCTTTATTCTCACTAGGGTCATGGGGGTCGCATGGAGCCTATCCCAGCTACTTAAGGGTGAAGGCGGGGTACACCCAGGACAAGTCGCCAGTTCTTGTTATATTTTTATTTATGTAAATACTAAACCCAAAGATATCATCCATATGATTTTAACATGCAATTTTTGACGTGCAAGTTTACCTCTTTAAACTTCACCTTATTGCACATCTGTTTTATTGAAACATAGTTAAAATTACCACTATTGTTATGGGGATTTTACAAATTATTTATATCAAGCAAAACAAAAGAAAAGTCCATGTCAGGGGAAAAGAGCCTGGATTTTAAGCTGCACATGTAAAGCAGTTCCCCTGAGAAGGACATGCTTGAACTTGCCATTTTAATTAGTTCTGTGAACATGTAAACATGTAAAAAAAAACACATCTCATGATGCCATACTCCAAGGCCCATCCCCTGGAGACAACAAGCCTCTCAAATGCTACTGCGACCTAATCAGATTTCTTGTTGACTTAATAAAATTGGGATGTAAAAATGTTCCAGCAGGTTAGAGGTGTTGGTGTAGGAAACATTTACATTTTCAGCATTTACAGATGGTGCTTAGAAACCCTGGAACAATTTACAAAATGTCTGGTGTAACATATGTCAGCGATGAGAGTTCAGAAGGTAAATGAATAATGGCTGTGCATCCCTGTGCCCCCAATTAGTACAGGCATTCATTGTTACATTGCTAATTGTCTTGCTCCTCTGTGTCTTTTAACATGCTCCCAGCACATGAAGAAGAAAAGAGGTGCGTACCAAAGCACCAGCTGTGCATGTAAAAGCCTCTTGATGGCTTATTCAAGGCATCATCAGGCTGCTTTTGCATCAACAATTACCAGTCTGTTGTCTCCACTGGGATTCTTTAACTTGTTTTTAACTCCACTGGGAAAAAGTATTATAAATCCTGAAGATTGACATGTGCTCTCAATGTGTATACAGTAGAACGTCAAAAATAATACGTTGAACCCAGGTAAAAGACATGACTCGAGTCAGGAATTCAATATACATTCTATATATTTTATTTATTTGACCTGGGGTCTGAACATTTTACCATTTTAAAGCATAATCCCAAATGCTGTGTTGATGTACAGCCTGAAGCACCTTTCTTTAAAAAGGAGAAGTCTTTGCTGAGCCTTATTCGATATCAACACTTTTATAACTGAGAAACTTAATGCAGATTATGACAAGCTATATAAAATCAGTTATTATAGTAAATCAGTCTTAAGGTTTTGTTATTGATCAGAGCTTGCAAAATAAATCATATATTGAAAACCTTGTCTCTGAACTGAAACTTTTTTTTTCCCACCATGAAAGGGAACACATATCACATATTGTGTCTCCTCCAATACATTAAGCATATAGAACATATTAAAGTTGGATGTACAAAAAAAAAAAACCTGTTCTAAAATATTACACAATTGCAATTAACATTGTAGAATTTCAAAGAAACAATTAAAGAAAAATAATATGAATGTACAGAGAATGTCGCATCAAAAGTTTAAAAGAGAGGGGTGTTCCTAATATAGTGTTTGTCCTTTGAGACCTGACTTAATTTGTAGGTTTATTTTTTCCAAACTGTGGGATTAACACTGTTAGTCTCATGAGGTGATGAAGACTATAAATTGAAATTACACGGGTGATTAATTAATTTTTCTGCAACAGGCTGATGTCAGTTTGAGGTGAGAATACAATTTTTAGACTTGGAAATTCAACAGATGACTTGACTATTATTATTATATATTCTTTTATTTTTTTCATGTAAATTATGTGCATTATCTGTATGACAATTTCCTTTATGTGTTGCAAAATACAGGCTTGGATGGATCTGTGTGTGACCATCAAAGGGGTCTCCTTCCTCCTACAAACAGGTATGGGTATCTTGGGAAATGCTGTGGTGCTCATGGCCTATGCTCACATCATCTATTCAGAACCCAAGCTCCTTCCTGTGGACATGATCCTGTGTCATCTGGCATTCGCTGACCTGATGCTGCTGCTGACCCGCTGCGTCCCCCAGACCATGACTGTGTTTGGGCTGAAGGACCTGCTCAATGATGCTGGCTGTAAGGTGGTGATTTACGCCTACCGCATTGGCCGGGCTTTGTCAGTTTGCATCACCTGCATGTTAAGTGTGTTTCAGGCTGTGACTATTGCACCTGCTGGACCCTGTTTGTCCAGGCTGAAGCCAGCTCTCCCCTCCCTCGTCCTCCCAACCTTTGCAGGATTATGGTTCCTCAACATGGCTATTTGCATCGCAGCCCCGTTTTTCTCCATGGCTCCTCGAAATGGCACCGTCCCTGCCTTCACCCTCAACCTGGGCTTCTGCCATGTGGACTTCAGAGACAATCTGTCCTATGTGATCAACGGTGTGGCTGTCTCTACTAGGGACTTTGTCTTTGTTGCCCTGATGGTGGGCTCAAGTGGTTATATTCTTTTGCTCCTCCACCGCCACAGTCGCCAGGTGAGGAGTATCCGTCGCTCTCAGGGCGGAGGAGCAGAAACCCGGGCCGCTAAAACTGTGGTCACCTTGGTGGTTCTGTATGTGGTCTTCTTTGGGATAGATAACGTGATCTGGATCTACATGCTGACAGTGGCCAAGGTGTCACCAGTTGTGGCTGATATGAGGGTGTTTTTCTCCTCCTGCTATGCGGCTCTCAGCCCATACTTCATAATCTCTTCAAACAAGAAGGTCAAGGCAAAGATTGTTTGTGCAGCTGAGCAAGAACAACCATCAGTAGAAACTCAGGAGTCCAATGACAAATGACTGTCTTTCTTTCAAAGGGCATTCTGTAAGACACTATAACAGATTTATTAAAAAGACTAACATTAAAACTGCAGTGGAAAGACAATTAAATATAATGAAATATAATTAGCCTCATTGAAATTCAAATGACCACTACTACACTTCCACTTGAATACAACATAAGATATCACAGCCTTTACATCATCAATTGCATCAAAACATTGTATGGATTTATTTTATTTATTTATTTATTTATTTATTTTACCAATAACATAAAATCTTTTAACTGGTGTATTAGTAAGGAATATTTAACTTTTGCTCATTATTCAGTGTCTTATTCTAAATAAAATATTTTCTGCTTGGATATTGCTTTGATTTATTAAGTTCAATGTGATTTAGAAAAAAAAACCTTTCTAACCGTTTATACCTCGCAGTATACAGTCATATACATAAAAACATAAGGTAGTAACATAGATAGTATGAGATTGTCGTCAGCAGACTATATTTGGTCTTGAACACTTAAAACAGGCAACTAACGTCCATATTTTTTGAGTGAAACGTTATTTAATTTTTTAAGCAAAATCTCAAACATTCCTAACTTCTCTACTCCTCTACTCTTCCCAACTTCTCTATAATAACGATGTTATTAGTTGCCATGTTACTATAAGTAACATAACTGTGTCATTATAAGTGACTAAAATAAGCACACAATCTTAAATACGACACTTTGACAAGTAATAGATATTTATATATTATTGTGTGCACGATTACCTTGCTCTACAATTCTCCGCTCTGATTGGTTGAAATATCAGGAATACTCCAATATCCTTGTCATATAATTATGTCCTCAGAGAGGTCTGTCAGGCAACGCGTCTATTCCTTTCGCCCGCATTCATCACAATAATCACCCAGTTCTGTGTTACAAATTTTTTAAAAATCGTTGTAGAGAACTATAAATTCAATTTTTTTTCCAATTCACCCAAAACAAAAGACTTTTGATTCAGCGCTAGTGAAAGACTTTTTACCTGACAGTTCTATTTCGGGGATTATTTATTATATTGAAAAACAAAACAAACCCCGGAAAAGGGAAGTGGAAGCTTGAGCCAAATGTTAAACAAAAGTGAAGTTAGTTAGTGTGGAATACCTGGAATAAACGACACGTCGATGAGCAGATGGATACATAAGATAATATATAAATGCAATGTTTATAAGTTGTAACCTTATCACAAGGTTTCAGATGAGGTAAAGTGCGCAGGATGTGTAGCTGTTAGCTCAGATTGAAGACGTCAATACAATAAACAGGCATCAGTTTGGTGATGATTACCTAACATCAAGTTTTAACTTGTCCATAGATTTCAGGTATGTTACTGTGTTTAGTTTTTCAAAAGGTTTATAATTAATCTAATGCGTGTTTCGTGCTTTTGATCCGAAGTTTTGCTTTATATTCAGTTTGTTTTATGGCATGTTGTTGCTCAATTTTCCGCTTAGTTTGTGTTTCGATATGACTGTCCCCCTTCAGTTTTTTGTAAATAAATCTGGTTTCCATCCCGGTCCTCTTTGTGAAATGACCTGACTCCGAGTTCACGGTTCAGTGTTCATGACAATGGCCAGAATAGCCTGGTATCAAGAGAAGGTAAGGGCAATTCAACATTCACATAATAAGATTATATACTGGTATTTAATCTGACATGGAAGCAATTTATGTGATTTGATGTTACCACAAACTGTAACTTAATAATCAGAGCAAAATAAAAGTAATTCCAAGACTGTGATAGTCCTTATAGTAAAGTGAATTATATGATCTGAGATGTATTTGCTGGGTTTAAATTTTGTTGCAGATCGGGGCTTATGATCAACAAGTCTGGGAGAAATCCCTGGAGCAGACAGATCTAAATGTAAGGGGGAAAAAGTGTCTTTGTGAATTAAAGTTGTGTAATGTTACTGTATGTTTTTTTACTGAGTTAAGATACTCTTGTTATTTGCTTAGGGCTTGGACAGCAAACCAAAGAAGACGGGTCACATCAAGCCAGACCTCATCGATGTGGACTTAGTACGAGGTGAGGATGAATGAGTGGGAGTTCTGCATCTGTCATGGGTTAATTTATTAACGAATCATTTGTATACAGTGCTTATGTATTATGTATTAGACCACCTGCGATGAATACAAGAAAACTTAAATCACTTCATAGTATAGAAAGAACTTCTTTCAAATGAACTATTTCATTGTTATTCATGCAGAAAATGACCAACTAGACTCACAAAATAGTCCTTGTTGACAATTAATAGCCAAAAATGTCAATATTTTGTTTGGTGCAGATAACAGTTTACATTCTTGCTGCCATTGTTTTTATGTAGTTTTGCACAGGAATGCAAGATAATAACTGGAATTGTGCAACTTCATAAAAAAATAGTCATTTGCTGCAGCATTTCCCTTTGCATTTTAGGAAAACATTAAACTGGAAAATGTATGGATAGCAACAGTAGTTCTATTTTAGCATTAAAGGTATGGTTTTGATAAAAAAAAAAAAAAAAAACATCTTGCATACACTGGTGGATTAACCATTATAGAAACATAAAAATATATATTTGTAAACAGAAATACTGTTCAAGTATGGCAGCAGTGCTACACCTTATACTGGGTGGTGGTGGTCTAATGCATTTGTTAAGCTCTGTATGTACACAAACAGGAGAAATATCGTCCACTGTGTGCCGGTCATACACACACAATATCACCTAATGTATGATTATGTCAGTTTAATTCACTCATAAGTTATAAAACCCTGGTCTTAGTCTGCTAGGGTATTTTCTGCCTTTATTTGTATTCTGTGTTGTATGAATTTCTGTTAAATTATGTATTTTTTCCACTTTGTTTTACTCACTTGACTGTTAACAGTAGCAGAAGTTTGTTTATTGTTAATAGTTGTAGTAGTGTGTTCAGTGTGTAAATGAAAAAATGCTAGTTACATTTCTGTTTGCAGGATCGACCTTCAGCAAAGCCAAACCAGACAGTCCCTGGACAGCTCTGACCCGTAAAGGTTTAGTCAGAGTGCTGTTGTTCCCATTCTTCTTCCAGTGGTGGATCCAGGTGACCTCCAAGTCCATCTCTTCATGTATCTTCATGCTCTACTTTATGCAAGGTTAGCTCACCATTTTAATCTATATTTTATTCCCTCTGTCCTTTGAATGAAACCCGCCATGTTTCATTGGAACATATGGTGACTAGACTGGATTTTGTTCACTAAGTTACAAACAGACATTTTATTTTGTCATGTTACCTCTTTTTCTTCCTGCACTGCTTTTTTTTTTTTTTTTTTCAAAATGTTACATGGGGAGGAAGTAAAGAAGAAGAGTAATTTCCTCTCATACATTTGTGTCATGCTTCTAGCCTTCTAGCAATTTTGTGTTTCCTTTTAAGATCCTTCCAAATAGAGAATAAATGGGGCCAGGCCAAAAGAAATAACATGTGTAGTTTATAATGATTTCAAAAGTAGCTTACAAAATAGAATAAGTATCTGTACTGGATGATTCAAGGCTGTGTAAAAGGCCTTGACATCTACCACATCTACAGTTGCTGTACTGTATGTTCTTGTTGACTGATCTGAAATAAAACAGGACTTTGAATCAACTTATGAATCAAATTATCTGGAAATAATTGAAGTGTACTTTAATTACATAAATGACTCAAAGATTTAAAATAGTGTTCAGGTTTTCTTGTAATAAGCCGTCAATGTATTTAAAAGTACTTAAACATCCAGTATGAAATTCCTAAGTTATCTTAATCAAAACATAGAGTTTAGTGATCCTATGAAGTAGAATAGGATCCTGGAAATGCAAAGGATAATACTAAACAGTAACATTTATGAAGGTAATGTGACGACTTTGACAAAAGTCTATTTACATACAGATATTACATATCTTGTTTGACACAAGGGATATTCAAGTGAATACTGTTACATTATTGCTGAAAGTTGCTTTGGATATTTAAATGTGAACTATACACTGCTGTTGGTGTAGTTGGAATTAAATATTCGTACCTCTTCCCATGAAATGATTGTGGCAATGTGATTTATTCCTAATAGATAAAGTGTAACTGGGACTTCGTATATGATAACTATACCAGGTCAATGGGGGCTACCGGTGATGTGTCTAAATAAGAACAAAACTAGCAATGTGTCTGAAAACAAAATGATTCCAGCTTTATGTGAAGCAGTGCATTCTATATAGCACAGCTTTAAATCATTTTTATAGCCCATATCTAAACTGAGCCTCTGTTTTTCCCAGTTTACACTCTGCTGTGTTGAACAGTGAATAGGTTTCCCTTCTCACCTTAGCAACAGAGAAAGACCTCATTAGAAAGCATAAATTCTGTTGTAATGTCTTCCCTGAGAGACCGTTTTGTTTGCTGTTGCCAAATGTTTTGCTCCCCTCAGTGGCAGCGGTGGTGCTGTACTTGGACATCCCTGGAGCGAGTGCCAGCGAGGTGTTTGGACCCATGTGTCTCATGCTGCTGCTGGGTACAGTGCATTGCCAAATTGTGTCGACTGAGTCCAGCCGGTGGCCCTCGGGCAGTCCAGCTGCCAGCAGCACCACCAGCCCTGCACGCAGAAGGAGGTGCTATTCTCATTGTTAGGCACTGTGCACTCATTTGTTTGTACTGACACACACTGCTCTTGGCATAATGCATAAATTCCCACATTACACACACAGATTCACCCGAAGACCTTTCATCAACCTGTTTCTTTATCACGCTGCACAGTCTCAGAAGAATTTTTGCTGTGGTTTTAGTTGATATTACTGTGTATGCTTTATCTGCATTCTTTGAATGTTGTTTCTATTCTGTTTCCTTCAGGCCAAGGAAAGGCAGAGGACCGAAAAAATGTGAGGAGAAGAATGACAGTGGGGATGAAGAACATCAGGGCCCCTGGCAGTATGAAGAAAACCAGGGACCGTACAGAACTGAGGAGAAGAGGGTATATATATGATACAGTCAGACACTTGGATGGATTTAACAGTCTTTCGTTCATACAGTCATGCATTCAAGCAACAGAGTACCACTGAAAACCCTTGAGTTACATTAATGTTTGATCCGTCTAGTCATTCTAATACTGTTATATGCACCACAGCTTTTACCAGCTTGGTTGTTACTGTGGTTAGAGGATTAAACATTGTATAATCAATGATAAAAAATTTGTTCCTTTATTAAACAGTCAGTGAAGTTAAGCAGTGTTTGTCTGTTGACTACTTGTGCGCTATGATATGGCCAAAAATGCGAAAAAAAATTATTTATTTTCATGTAAGTGGACATCAACAATGGCTGTCAATTATTATTTCCTTAACATTTGTGTAGTCTGATTGTTGGATTTAGATTAAATTTGAAGAATCCATGTAGTTATTTGTGATTTTTAAACTATTTGTAAAAGATTCATCATTACAGCTCTGTCATAAAAGATGAAATATGACAGAAACAACATAAAAGGTTGTTGGTTGTCATACAAATGTATCTCCTCATACATTCTTATACAAACAGGGATGCTAGGTTGGGCTATATAATTTTATTATATTGTCATGTAGTCTAGTTATTTTGTTACTGACCAGTAAAATAATGTCAACTCTACACTTTTCTCTGTGTTTTAGAGTGAAAAAGTAAAACTGAATTATAAAGATGTTTATATCTACAAACTATCCTTTTTTAAAAAATGGTAGTAACATGAACAACCTCAAATTTTTTAGGAAAAATACGTACAATTTTTATCATATCCTGCCTCTGTTTATCAGTTACACATGTGCATTTCAACTTACAGATAACAATGGACCTACAAAGACACAAAACATTTAGGAACAAGCAGAATGTTATTAAAATTGCACTTTTTTTGCACATTTTAGGTTGTTCATATTTTTTCAGGTTATTCACATTTTTTGTAAAACGACATTTGTCAATGTAAACAGTGTCATATAATTTAGGTTTTTTACACTAAAACAAAGTTGGAGTTTGTTATTATTGGTTATTATGGTAGTATTTTACTGGTCTGACACACTTAAGATCACATTGGTCTGTATCTGGCTGATGAATTAAAATGATTTTAACAACCTGTTTGGTAATATCTTCAGGGTAATTTTTTCTTCAGTGTAATTTTTGCATTTCACAAATTTCGGCCAAATCGGACCCTTTGGTTGGCGGGTGTTGGCCAACACTTGACACTTGTCTTTTAGACTTTTATGAACAGAATAGGCATGTGTCTGTCCACCAGAAAAACATATACTCTCACAATCTTAAATGGCTTCTTCAGGTTTAAATACACATTACATTTTGAAACTAAATACAAATGTGTGGAATGTTATTGAATGTGTACGGTGTGTGTTGATTTTGGTTTTACAGAGCAAAATAAAGTCAGGGTTTGGAGCCTCCGATGAATTCTCTAGTGAAGAAGAGGAGGGGGTACAACCACTGGAAGTAAATCATCCACTACCTCATCATGAGAGACACACTACAACAACTCGACCAACATCTGCATCACTGTCGTCACTCAGGAACAGACATGTACCGTCTTACTCCAAACCCACACTGAGACCTCAGGTAAGCCCTGAAGTTTAATGTTGATGTGTGACATGAAAATATGCATTCAGTAAAAAAAATATGCTTGTGAATGTTTCATAGCAGAAAACTCTTCATTTATATCATTTGAGCAGGAAGGAAGTGGGGCTGCTATCAAGGTGAAACCACGTGAGGTGGAGCGCCTCAGGCCGAGTGTAGGGCCCCGTCCCGCCTCAGACACTGACGATACGATGTGGGAGGAGCTTCTCCAAGGCCCTGACTCCGCCTCCACGGGCAGCAGTGACAGCGAGGGGAATGGGAGGTACAGCGCTAACATGGGCCTCCAGCAATCGACCAATCTGAGCAGCGATGATGAGAGTCTGAGGCACGGAATCACTGGAGTAAGAAAAAAAACAAACTATATACTGAGCTTTTATCTGTTGATGATAAATGACCCAATGAAAACAACTATATATTTATTGAGATACTGAATTTTTGATGTCAAACACCCACTATTAAGAAGCCACTTAGCATTTATATATCTAATACAGTAGTGGAAAAAAGTTTTTGGACACCCTTAAAATTTTACACAATCTAAAATATTATTATGAAATATTTGCGGAATGGTCTGTTTTGTGTTTCAGAAGGTGAGACTGCGTCAGACAGACACAAACAAATCCAAATTAATTTTTTGTTTATTGTATGGCTGTCAAAATGAACACATTAACACAGATGAATCCATTGTCATATTTAATCTGATTAAAAATTTTAACGCAATTAACCCATCTGCAGCAGAATGATTCTGAATGTCTCTGCCAACGCATTTGGGGCAGCTTGTCCAAATAGAGTTATCGTCATGCATGCACAAATGGGCAGCTGATCCGGTAGTGACAGGCAACAGAACCAACCCCTAAAGATGGAAAACATTAAACAGCACGTTGGTCTGGATGGAAGTATGAGGACAAAAAAAACCCAAGATGGAACAGTTGTTTCAAATTGTTTTGTTTCAGTTTGTTTTATTGAAACTGCTGAAGGTGTAAAATGAAACATGATTAATAAAGATTAAAAATTAATGTCATTTAATCAAGATTAATCAAAATTCATCCACAGCAACCCTGTGATTAATGTGATTAAAACATTTTAATCATTTGACAGCAATAGTTTATAGCAGGGGTGCCCAACCCTGGTCCTCATGAGCTACTATCCTGCATGTTTTAGATGTTTCCATTTTCCAGCACACCTG
>JAQQZY010000023.1:4904909-4920068 GCA_030068375.1 Ostorhinchus rueppellii
AAAATATGTAGTGCAGTAAAAGTGGAAGTAGGAGGAAAAAATAATACTCCAAAAAAGTACAGATACTGCATTTTAGTCCTGAAGTACAGTACTTAAGTGGTTCTACTTCATTACTGTACATCTGTGAATATATGTACTGTAGGTGTAAATGAAGAGACTAAAGGTAGATGGTAGAAGCTCCTCCACGGATAGAGACAAATGTTGCTTCCATGTTTGAGGCAAATTGCAAAGACAGCAGTGTTGACCTACATGTCTCCCTAAAGGTTCAGTCTTAGGAGGATATCATAAAGACATGTCCATATGTTTTTTTTTAGAGGAGTGGTCGCTTTATCATATGCTGTCAGAACAAAATACATTTCAGAGAAGTGGAGAGAAAGGAGGTGTGGTGTTTGCAGCTAACAACTTCAGTGGAGAACACCAGGGCAGGCTGTTGCACACCCAGCTGTCTGCTCATGGACTGCCTCATTGCACACCACCAGAGCAAAACTGTTCCTGGAAAACTGTCCCCAGGGAAAAGCACATTCCACGAATCTCCTGCTTGGTGCTGCTAAACAGTCATTCCATGCACATTTCTCCAGTCCAAGCCTCACGGTGCACATGCTGGCATTAGACTTTCTTAGGTTTGACCTGAGGCCCAGGCCGAGGTTAAGAGGGAATCCATATGCTGCAGCAGGGCTATAAAGAAGCAGCTCTCCTGACCTGCAGGAAGTTCCTCCAAGCACTGACTCTGTTTCACAATATGTTTCAGTGTCTCCTTCCTTTGATCAGAGCCGTTTCATAAACCTTCATGAGTGTGATTGCAGCACTGTCCTATTGGGGGGAGAAGCCCATAACGCTTTTCCCAGGAAGCAACAAAAGAGGTATTTCTCACTGGAGGAGGGGGTGTCCAGTCCTACACTCAGCTGCGTAAACTTCCAGAATTAACTTACCGTCCAACAACCAAACAACCAGATGTGGGATTTGCACTCAGAAGCCTTTCCCCCACACATTTCTCTGACCTTTTAAAGGACTAACATGGATGTGATCAAAGAAAGATTCCACTTGCCCTCCAGTAATACTCTGGAGATGTGAGATGGAAAGAGACAGCGAGACAGACAAAAACCCCCAAAGTGCTGACCGACACTTTTCACCAGGAACCAAAGGCACATGATAGAGGTGTTTTTGCGTCAGACTGTGGCCACAGTTTAACAAAGACAAACAGATGTAAGAATCAGACAGAAATGAATGAAATCAATAGTCATTGCTGGGGTTGTTTGATTACCTCTGCAGCTGAAGAGCTACTGTGAGCGGGATTACTGCGTATTATGAGCCAAAAGCAGTCAATGTTTTCTGTGTCACAATTTACCCACAGGCTGCTGTTAATGCCATTCCAGATCGGTATAATCCAGTGAGGTGGTTGTATGACTGGACTGCACATGAGAAGACCATGAGCTCTGACCGTTATGTTTCTGAGGCTTAGCAGAGCATATCAGTAGAGCAGAACAACTGTTTTCATTTTCAGTTATTCATCTGAAGGAATTATCTACTGTGCTGTTGTGATGTCTACAGGAAAAACAGCAGATCTGTCTTATCAATGCAATATATTGTATTGATAAATGCACAAGACTCAGGGTCCAAAGTAGTATATTTTGTAAGTCTTAGATATAACGCATCATACAGAAAAGTAAAAAGCACTGGAGACGGTCATGGGTTCATAAAAAAAAACAACGACAAAAACCTTCATTCATTTTCTCCAACTAATTTCATGCAAAACCTTATCTGTTCAAATTAGGATTATTAGGGTTTTACTGAATATCGTCATCATCCAAAACAAACACCACTATAAAAAAAATAAGATTAAAAGTCATAGTTATTGCTGCAAAAAAAATTCCTAACAATTCATATTCTTGCACTAAATAACCATTCCATTATTTAACTCTTGTCATTAAGCTGCACATCACAATGTGTGTAAGACAAGGGTTCATAGACTTCATCAGGGCAAGACCCAAAAGAGACAAATTCATTCAAATTTAACAGCATTTGCATTTTTTATGGAACCTTACATCATCAAACTACTTATCATCAATAATATTCCAGGTTCAGGTTTAAGAAGTTTAAATAAGATAGCTCCTTATGCAACATCTGAACTGAGCTCATTCTGTGCTGATGAACTAAAGTCATTCTCATACAATATTATAGCAGGTCTATGGCACCGCTAAGTTTGGGAAAAAGAAAAGAAAAAATGACCCATTATATTGAATCCTAAACTTGTTGAATACATTATCCTTTAACCAGTGTTGGGCAGACTTAAACTACATGTAGTCAAACTATGTAGTTAAGTTACATTTTGCTGTAACTTGCTGGTAGTTAAACTACATTCATATTTCAAGTAGTTCAAATACTTTTTGGGTAATTTTTGTGGTTTACCTGTTCAATTTCCAAACTACAATTTTGGGCAACAACAGAAAATTAAGTTTTTTGTGGGTTTTTTGTAATATAAATTGTATTTCACCATTGAACACCATATAGCACCTTTTATTCCCTCTGCCAAGGAGGTTATGTCTTTTCCAGGGTTTGTGGGTTTGTTTGTTTGTTTGTTTGTTTGTTTGTTTGTTTGTTTGTTTGTTTGTTTGTTTGTTTGTTAATTTGTTTGTTTGTTAATTTGTTTGTTTGTTTGTTTGTTACCAACATAACTCAAAAAGTTAAGGACGGATTTTGATGAAATTTTCAGAATATGTTCACTCTGGGTCAAGGAACAGTTGATTAAATTTCAAGACGATCCTGATCACCATCTGGATCCAGGAATTTTTTAAAAGTATTCTTTATCATTGCACAATAGGGCATGGCAGCACAGATCTGCATTATGAGGTCATTCAGCACCATCTAGTGGAGGAAAGTACAAACACTACCTTAAAAAAGTACAACACTGCCTTGGAGGAGGTCTGAACTCTTCAACTGCTTTTCGAGTTTTCATCCTGTTTTGCTTTGAAGCCATGACATCCGACGCTGCCTCTGATTGGCTTACCCCGGCAGCACTCGAATGCTTCACAGATGTGCGGTCATTAATAACATCGTGTGATCGTCATCTCCATGGTCAACCCTCCTGTCAGTGCCACCCTGATAGCGATGTGCCACCCCAACCGTGGTCATATTTTGTTTCATATTCACCACATACCTTATCAATTTAACGCTGAAAATAAAAAGTAGTTGCTAAAAATACTTTTACTAGACATAGTTTTACAAACTACGTTTCTCCAAGGGAAGAAATGTAGTTTGTTTGATGTACTGCCATGCTGAGCTACGCTTGTAAAGCAGCTTCCCCACACAGACATTAGCTATGCAATATTTGTAGGTTACCACTGTTTTGAAAAAAAATGGTACAATAACTTTTAATGTATTTAATGTCCTTAACTATAGTGAAAGTGAGTGATATGTTGATTAAACTACTCATGGATGATCTTTAAAGACTGTACTTAGATTATTTGTGACCATCAGCATGGAGCATGTGAATATAGACCTAAGTGTTACCATCAAATATAATAAAACTGCAGGACTAATCATCCAGACATAGTGTTACAAGTATGGCATAAAAAACAAACACTTATCCATCAAAGAAAACTGAGCCGTGTCTATGTGAGGAGGAAACAAAGAGGCACTGAGGTACTCATCTCATCATTGATTGTCCTGGGTGTGTTACAGACCATAAAAGCCCAAGTCAAAGCAAGGCGACAAGCACCTGTCTAATCCTGCTGATCATAGCAGCATTGTCATTATCTATGGGTTCTTGCCTGTGACTGTAATTAGAACTGCCTTGGATGATCTGAAACACAGATGGCGGTGGGAGACTAAGCAAACAGCAGTAAGGTAATTGGTCGAGACTGTAGAAGCAGACAAATCTTTAAAGACCTGATCTGACTGAGGCTAAGCACACTGGGCCTATAGATAACATTATGTACACTTCACCTTCTTAATGATGTAGATGCATTGTCATTAAACCTCTTTGGCTTTGTGACAGCCTTTACAGTGGATCTACTGATGTAAAATGCAGTTTAATGGAATGAAATTCAGGCATGTGAAATGCTTAGAATGAATTAAGCCCCTACTGAAAATTGGATCACATGAAGTAATGTCTTCTTAGTGTTGATTAACCTTTTTAACCTTGCTTGTCTGAGCATCCAAACATGATCCGAGCTCAAAAATGCTAACGTATAAGTGCCACTCTGAGCTTCATGTAACAGGTGTCCTCACTGAAAGTTTTACCTGACTGTCGGAGTTTGTTGGTTCATGGTGAAGTGTCATTACTGGAGCACATTTCCTATAAACAAAGACTTCCTTACATTTACAGGAAGAAGGTTTTGGGTGGTGATGTGATACCAAAACTTCCTACAACAACACATACTTACATATACTCATATTCAATTAATGTATCAACTTGAAGTCGCTATGGTAACATTAATATATAACTTTCCAAAAGATAATTTATCAATGACCTCAGTTATAAACGGTGACAAATCAAACTCAAGGTCTACTTCTTCTCTTGTTATGGAGCTTTCAATCAATGCACACAGTTCTTATCAGCAGAGCTTCGTTGCTCAAGAATAATAGTCAAGGTCAAACAAAGACTAAAGTTAAGGTAAACATTGGACAGTGTGTAACGGAACATGCAATCAATAGTGCAACTTTCCCTTGAGTCGTAGCACTTTGAGGGTTCGAATCCTTGTTAACTTAAGACATTTCTTTACCTTCTCTATGACTATTACAACTCTAAAGGTGCGAAGACTCAAGGAATAGTTAGACTGTGCGGTATGGACAGAGTAAACACAGCATAACCTGAGATAATAGTATGTTTTTACACCTTAGCATCATCCACTGGATGTTCTTTGGAATCTGAAAACCCACATCAAGCGGGTGTGAACGCCTCGTTTTTTCCGCCTGTAGGTGCACGTGTGGAGGAGCAAAGCAGTGACAGAACAGAAAAGATGAATTCAGAATCCATCCCGCTTTAATGTAAACACCCATATGACTCAGTGAAGCCACACACCCAGTCAATATTTTTCCATACTCCTCTAATATGTAAAGATTTACAGCACACACACTCCATGAGAACACTTTTCCTCATCTGTGCTCTTTTTTCTTCTCTTTTTTTTTTTTTTTTTTTCAAGGGGGGCTGTCTAAGTTGTTTTACTGTTGCTGACCTACATACAACATTGCCATGTCAGCCCTCAAAATCCGCCTGCCCATAGATCCTCCAGACAGGAGACTCCCAGTGAACATAGCAACAGAAACTCTCCTCCCACCTCTCTCTTTTTTTGCCTCTCCTCCTCCCCTCCCTCTGGAGCTATGCAGGCTGGGCTCTGTAGCTCCAGCTTCACTTGACTCCAGGATTGGGGGAAGGGACTGGGTTAACATATGGCTTATTGTGCATTGTAGGCTATTGCTTTCAGCTCTTCTATTATATTGGCTTTGCTCCTGGTGCAAAAGTATAGAGGATTGTTGTGGTGGGAAACTGCATCGTGGACATGTTTTGCACTGTTTATGATCGCAGTGAAATTGTCACCATGCACAAACACAACTAAATAGAGCCCCTCAGTTTGACATGCACTACTTAACTTCCCAAAATGCGCCCTGGATGAGTTACTGTCATCGGGACTGCGCTCTCACCACCTTAATAACAGTGCGCGTAACACCTACAAGTGGTAATCTGGCCGGCTCTATCACCCGCAGACAGCTGGTGTAGAATGATGACTACCTGTTTTATAACCATGTTTGCTTTAGTGGAGAATGTGTTGCTGGCACAGTTTGTGGTTTCGTTGCGTGTCTAGAAAAGCGGTCCGCCACAGTTTGGTGACGCAAGGGGAGCTATTAATATCTCAGGAACGGGATGTTCTCGCCTCAGCATTGGGGTCATTCGAGGATAAAACATTATGTGTCCCCTGTAGAAGGTCTCGTTATGGAATGTGCCGAGCAGCGACGTATATAGGCGGAAGTTGTGTTGTTTTTTTTGTTTTTTTGCTTTGTTTTGTTTTGTTTAAGGAAAGACCGTGCCACTTCTCGCGTTTCACTGACTCCCTCCACGCACTTGCGCACAGAGCCCCGCGGACGACCTGTATCCTGCCCTGCACTCTGGGGTTGTACGCACTACCACAGTCTGCGTGCATGTGTGTGTGCATGTGCACGTGTGTGTGTGTGTGTGCGCGCGCGTGTGTGTGTAGGAACCTCGCCCACTGGTGAACCCGCTGACTTTTAGAGCGCACTCCGGTCGAGCAGTGAAAACAACCATGTGATGTAACAGGACCTCTTTGGAAATCATATGTTTTGAAATTCAACCTCGATGTTGTCTCTTTGAACAGCAGCACATAGAATTTTAATACGCGAAAATGCACTTCATCCAAATTACACATCTGTCACAGAGTGTCATACTTCCAAATACCAGCCTTTACAGTCAGTGAAAAGGAGGAAAATAGGCAGAATTTACCTCAAAGGAACTCTGATCAAAGAAAAAGATACATTTCAAAGACACAAAACACAGGGGATTACATGTTAGTCTGTCATAATAATAATACAACTGAACTGAAACTATAACCAGTGGTAATAATGAAGTGTTTCTTTGACCTGAATCTTTTGTCCTAAAGTTATATATTTGAATTGCTAAATGTGATTTTATTTTGCCTCACCAAACCGTATAAAGATAAAGACTTTGAGTAAACTTCGGATGTGCCATGAAGTCGCAGGTTTCTTCTTTTGTAAATATGAATATGGGTCAAAACACTTTTCAAAATCTTTACCATGGGACATTTTAGGGACAATTTGACAGATTAATGTTGCTAAATGATCCACCTTTTTACTTTTAAACTCATTTTTGCTTTAGTTGGACCACATGGGATTATCCAAAGCAAGGATTTACTTTACTAAATGATAAAATATTTCTTTATTGTCATTGCACAGACTTTAGAGCGACACAAGTTCCTTCCAGTTACAACTGACCAAGGTCATACGAAGAAAAACATTGGACATACATGGGAATACAGGTACAGTTGCAACTGACGAATCGCAATGAATGCACAGATGGAAGATGGAAAACAATAGGGTTCGAGGTATATTGAAAGAAATATTGGAATGACAATCAATGAGACATTACTGTGTTTTGACCCATATACAGTCAGGTTCATATATTTAGACAATAACGCTTATTTAGTCATTTTGCCTGAGTACATACACCACCATAGACCTGAGATGAAGCAATCAAGAAGAATGGACTTCCAGCTTTAATTCAAGGGGTTTCAAAAAATAGAATCAGCCGTTTATGAATGACAACCATCTTAATCAAAGTCCCTCCATTTAAGAGGCTTGTAGATGATTGGACAACTGACTGAAGAGCAGCCTCATGTCCAAAATGGTTATACTTTGCCAAATGAAGGTCTGGAGTCGATTCCAAATGTTGAATCTGTACTGTATTTAGTAGCTTTTCACTAAAAATTCTCAATAGGTCCAAAGAGACGTGAAGGAGGCTGAAAAAACTAGCAAAAACTTTAGGGGTGGTAAAATCAATAATTCTCTGAAAAAGAAAGAATCCAGCAGAAAATGACTGAATAAACTACATGATGCTATTATAGGGATGATAAGTGCACTGAATTAGTGAAGCTACAGTATGACTCTGATTCAGCCTCATGTCTGTTTCACATCCTATAGCTGTTTGCAGTCTTGACCATTGGTTTATTTCTCATGGATGACATGCTGCGTAAGTAAGTGCCTCCGTTGAATGGTGTTATAAAGAGACCCTCATCCCTATAGCATCAGCACAGGGAGTTAATGCAGCGCCCGCGGACTCACCACACAACTGAATGGCGCATTTCAGAGTCAGGTCCCTTCACTGGTGCCTGCGAGGCACAACCCGCCCCAGCCGCTGCACTAATCAATGGATTCTGAATAGGGCCACTACTGACCAGCAAATGAGTGCAAAAACAAAACTGTGTCCGCTTCACTTTGCTCTTTTGAGCTGCATTGTGTGGGGCGGACAAAGCCACCATGCTGTGATGTGATGGAACAATGATGGCAGTACATAGTCATGGCTCAGCATCAGCCTGGGGTCAAATGAGTGACGTAGATTTTAGCTTACAACGAAGGTCTGGGCTCTACATGCATGGCAGTCGTCGGTTTCACGTCACGGGCATAAGCAGTCGTCTTGAGGAGTCTGTCCTCTATCCAAATTATGCAACTGACAATTCAGAATGTTCCATCAATGAGTGTTGGGCAGCGCTCTGTTCTTTGTGGTGGTGTGCCGAGGAGGCAGCTCCAAGGCGGGGGAGGTAGGCAGGATTAACATACTGGTGAAAAAGGCTGCCTCTGTTGTGTGGCTGAACATGGACAGCCTGGAGGCACGGGCAGAGGAGGATGACGACCAAATTGAACTCTGTCTCAAACAACACTTCCCACCCCTCCTGTAAACTGATGCAGTGACCCCCTTTCAGATACCACCCGCTTCCTGCACAGAGCCCTGAGTCCTTCCTGTCAGTTTACTGGTTACTCCTAGAGAAGAGCACCTAAATGACACTAGTGCAGTTCACAACTTTTGTGGGTTAATCATCTGTGACACATTTGCCGAGGTGTACATATAGAATCTGTACAAGTCAGCACATATTGGCCTATTTCTCCTCATAAACAGCTTATCATACCTGTGCAATCTTGGTTCCACACGACATCCATAGACATATGATGAAATAGGATACGCAAGGTCTATCCTTCCACATAATGCTATTTGTATCATGGAGTTTCAAGTCATGCTTTCCATAGTAGTAATGTTTATCATTTGCATCCTTCCAAATGACATACATGTGAGAATATATGGAGACAACAATATGAAACATGGGGAAAACAATGAATATGACACAGAAATGGTCATTCTGAGCAGGAATTGTGTTTAAGGAAGGTACAGATATAATAAAAACTGTTACCAGTATATACAAATACATGTCTGTGAACATGTGGTGACAGAACTGTGACTACGTGACCCACTTTATATTCTGATTTCCGTCCTAAATATAAATCAAATGACTATTCATCTTTTAGGGCAGTTGCATTCGAGTAAAAAGGGGTTAAGTCCATGACCAGAGCTTCACACTATTTCCATGGTGAATCCAGGAGGTTGTTTACAGATGATTAACTTATCCATGTCCAACAAAATTTGATTAGATTAAAAATCTATCGATGCAAACTGGACATTTTTCCACGAAACAGAGAAGGCTGCAGAATCCTGTTTGCAAATATTTCCAGGAGCAGCCAATGCTCTTTGTACCGCCAGTCAAATGTTTACATTTCATGTGTCTCATAGTACAGTTATGATAGTGGAGTCTAGATGATAAAGAGCCAATAACACCAGGGCAGTTGTAACAGAATGTCCTGCTAAACAGCAGCCTTTTGTTACAATAACATGTAGTTTGGACTTGTTTGTGTCCCAGCTACACCTGACTGACTCATTTGCCCTCACGTGATTACTTAATTTACACTCAATGAACGTGCTTTGCTCTTTTTTCTCTCACCTCCTGCCGTATGAAGCACCAGGATATGTAGATCATTGTCACACACAGGCTCATGAGGCGTGTGCTGAACATAATACTTGCTGTTAACTTCCATGAACGTGTTTACTCCTCAACACCTGTTTGTCTGACTAATCCTCTTTTCTTCTGTACAGGTGAAATTGCAGTCTGTTTTGTCATCATTAGTCATGGGGCCCAACTGTTGGTGTGTCACTAAGGATGAGTAAGCTTTGTAAAGCAGCAACAAAAAGGAGAGGCTGCATAGTATTTCTAACTACCCACACTATGGCACCTTATGTTCTGTGTCATTTGTTACCACTCACACAGCTTATGACTTATTTCAAACGACAAACTGTTGCCATTTATTTAATTTACTTAATTCTGAAACTTGTCCGTGTATTGTTCCCTGATGAATCAGCAGCAGGTAAAACACATGACTTTTCCAGAAGGACTGGCTCGGCGGTAGCTGAGCACAAAAGTACCTTTAAGTGCTTTATTACTTGTTTTGTTCTGATAAGATAACTCATTTTCAGGGAAGTTTGATAGGTTAGAGTGCCAGTGTACCTCTAGTACAGATTAAAGAAAGCACAGAGGGAAGCGCTTAGTTAATAAATGATCAGATTTATAAATATTGTTGCAAATGAATAAAAAAACAAATCAGTGTTACTTATTGCATAGTGTTTTTCAACCAGATAACCTTTAAAAAAGGTTAGATTTTAGTCCTGGGGGGTGTGTTTGGAAGTTCCCTACAGTTCACAACAGCTCAGTTTCTGACAATGTTTGGTCTGAATGGGGTCCTCAAACTCAGGTCATAAGTCAAAGGTCAACTCCCTTCACTGAACATCACCACGACTGCAGAGAATAGAAACTTCTGCCAACAGACCAAACCCACTTGTGTGGTTTTACACTACATTTTTTTCTGCCTTGGCCTTTACGTGACATCCTGGCCTGATTGTTCTAGTGGTCAGGCTGTCCTGGGCGTAAAGAGGATCTCTTCCATTACAAACAAAAAGTGAAGAGGTCAATCAAACTGTTGTTCCTGCCAGAGAACTTTATGTCAGTGCCAGACAGTGCTGTTTGGAAACTGCACACTGGGGGTTGGTGCTGGGATTCGGGAACGTACAAAGGGTCTCTTGAATCATCACATTGCTGCAGCTACACAGAGAGACGTTACACTGTTTTCTTCTGAGGCTGATTCAAGCTAAAATAGGTGCAATGTGTTAGCTTTAGTTGTATAAGCTGCAGCTGATTTCCTCACTGTCTCTTTTGGCCTATATGTACTTGACACCCAGCGGCAGTTGACGAACACTTGCAGTTTCTACACAGCTCTGGGAAATAACCCTGCGAAAGAGGAACTATACCCTCTTGCCGAGCCTTCATTAGAAAGGATCACCAAAGCACCATGAAACACAAGAACACCGCGTTTTTGTGGTGAAAGAATATGTAAAATAATACAGCCAGATGGCCTTCTGAATGCCACATCGCCTTGCTCACACTGAACACTGGGAACTTTCTAGTGTGGGCTTTTGTGCACAGTGCTGAAAGTGTGCATTCATTCTCACAGGAGAGCATCAGCTGCTGCAGAAAAGCAGGTCTAATCCTGTACTCTTGGAGTGCCGGTTTATTCTGATTCCTCAATTGGCCAGTTTCATTCACTGAGTTGGTAAATGATGAATAAATAAGACGACACATACAACATACTTTGCACTATGCACAAAAAAAGAACCTTCTTTTGTTTCTAATTAGAGATAAATGTTTCCTGAAAACTTCTTCAGTGTACTGAGGTTATTTTTGGTGGGAGTTAACAGAGACGTGGCGAGTCTGTGTCCTCTGTCCTAATCAATAGCATCAACAGGTCTGTCTGCAGGACTTTGTAGCCGGTGACATTTTCCGTGCCTCACTGGCTCCTGCACTTGAAAGTCAAAAATTAATGAGAAATTGTTTGAGTTTAATTTGGGGTCTTTGGAAAGATGCTGAAACTGGTCACCTGTAAAACGAGCTACAGTCTAATAATGGCAACACTGTCATAGGTCAGAGCTGTGTTTGTTCACTCTTGTCACTTGTCAAGTAATTGAAGACAGCATTGCCTGCAGTGAATGGTTGGATTTTGAGGAAGGCTTTGAAATAAGTTACAATATCATAAACTTAAATCTTTTTAATGCAATATATTTGAGTCTTTAGTGTGCATACAAGTAAAAATCTAAAATTATTTGAAACCATCTGAGATAACTCAGTAAAATAAAGTGTTGATGAAAGCTACAAAGAACTTCAAAACACTGTAATAATGATTGCCAATTATGTTTCTACCACTATCCGTTCCCTGAGTACAATGTAATTAAAAGTCTTTGAGAGGCTGTAAAGCAGAATTATTTTCCCTGTGAGGAATCTCAGCAGGCACAGCCAATAATTTGGCACTTACAAGCATTTGAGTTCTCTACTGGTGCACAGTTTTATTGGCCAGAGGCCCCAGAGTAATGATTTCTCCAAGACGGTGATGCAAAATATTCAAAGCATTAGGGACATTTTCCCGACAGCGAGCTGCAGCCATTTTGTATTTAAGACAGATCTTGGTGATATTGTTGTTTTTTGCCAGTAGATTAGAACAGGGGTGTCAAACATATAGCCTGTGGACTGAAACCGGCCCTTCAAAGGGTTCAATCTGGTCCATAGGATGAATTTGCAAAAAATGATACACAAGTCAAGATTGTCAATGAGTCTTGACAAGTTATGTTGATCATAAAGTTAAATGCTATATTTTCTGTTGCAGATGCCTATTATTAAATGTTTTGTGCCTTTGTAGAGCCACTATTGTAATGCACACGTGTAAATGATAAAGACATAACATTGCTAAAATTGTACCTATTTTTATTTAGAAATTTCAGGGTTGTTCAGGTTACTCACATTTTTTGTAAAAAGGTCATTTCTAATGAAAACATTTTCATACTGTATTTTTACTTTTTTGCACTAAAACAAAGAGAAACATATGGAGTTGTGATTTTTTTATTCTATAATTAGTAATATTACACATTGTAGTATTTTACTAGTCTGGCCCACTTTAGGTTAAACTGGGCTGTATGTGGCCCCAGAACTACAATGACTTTGACACCTCTGGATAAGAGGATGATGGAAAAAGTTGCTACTGTCGATGGAAATGCATTCAGTGCATTTGTAGGAAATGGTGCATAAGATCTTGCTTACACTGCTCTATGTTCTCAGCAAGGAAGCTGGAAAAAATAATCCTGTTTTCTATGAACACACACACACACACACACACACACACACACAACATCTGGTCAACTATTGCTGTATTTAGTCTTTTAATATGGACATAGCTGAGAGATCTGCAGAGGGAAGATGTATACTAGCAATTTCTGGTGTTGTATCCCACCATGATTTTGGCATTTACAGTTTTATAAATCTTTTAATTGATTGTTTTTCAATAATAGGTCAACAGACAAATACAGAATAGGTATTAGATCCATTAAAAACCATCACGACATTGCAAAAATTACATATACATAGTCGCAGAAAAAATTATTAGACCACCTTTGTTTTTCTTCAATTTCTTGTTCATTTTAATGCCTGGTACAAGTAATGGTACAATTGTTTGGATAATTATAATGGATAACAACAAAAACAGATTACAATAGTTTAATTTCAGAGCTGATACCTATCCATTTTCCATGTTTTCTAGATAATAACCAAAATCACTTCAGTTCTTACATCAATAGCTATGGCATTATACTGACAAAAACAGTGCTCCTTGTTTTTTCTTCTTTCTCTTTTAGTCACGTGATACAGACAGGAATTAGTACCTGACTGTAAACTACTGTTTTTAATGATTTTTGATGGTCCAATAATTTGTATATACATACAAACCTATAGGAAACTTCCACTGCAAAAAACTGTAGGTAATAACATAAAGCACCCACTGTTCACAAATACATTTTCTGATATATATAAAAGAGTCCTATGGCTCGACTGTTACTAAGCTATTCATGTTACATTAGGGATCTACAGGGACTGAATGTTTATGACAACATTAAAGGAGTCCTATCTCCATGATTCATGCTAGCAGACATGGATTTGATGGTGCATTTGAGGTCAAATCCCCCACATAAAATATTTCTTTCATTTCTTTCATACTTTTTTTTTTTTTTTAAACGTCTCTGGGGTGGACAAGCGTGTCGCCCGTGAGATGCATCATCTGAATGCATGGAAGCAACCTGTGGTGAAACTTTCAAGTAACTCGTGCTGTGCGGTGCATTTAGGGACACTCTGTACCCAATGAATGAGCAGCTAGTCTGACGATGCTGCCGAGCGCTGCCGGTCGACACGCCCCCAGCATGGATACAACCAGCAGGAACAGGCGCTCAGGAGACACACTCACTATGCTGGAGAGTGTTTGAAGCAGCGAAGGGAGTTAACACATCCAAGTTTCTAGAGTTCCTGTTACCATCGCCGTTGCACTAAACAAAGACTTTGCTTTTTTCTCTCGCGCGCTCTCTTTGAAGGGGCTCGTGCGCATTTTTTGTCCGAGGCGGTTCTGTCACAGGATGTTGATGATATTGTAAAGCCGGGTAAGATCATAAAGTCAGGTCTCTCTGATGAGAACGACCTCCTCCCTCAACACCACACAAAGGGAACCACGGAACAAGTACTTTTTTTTCTTCACACGCCATCATTTTTATTTTTTGAATGTCATTAAGAAGCAGAGGGAGCTGTTTCAAAGACAAAATGGATCACTTTGCAGCAGAGTGCCTTGTCTCAATGTCCAGTCGTGCAATTGTTCACGCTCCAAAAGGGAATAGAGAGATTAAACCAGAAATCCCGTCCTCTTCCAAGAACGGAGAGGAAATTAAAGAGCCTTTGGTTAAAGAGAACTCCTCTCTCTTTGTGGTCGCGCGGATTCTGGCGGATTTTAACCAGCAGACTCCCAACAATGTTGCCGAGCAGGCAAAAATAAAGGATGACAGCATGACTAACCTCATAGATGATGGAAACTCTGCCACACCTACCACCATCTCCGATCCTTCGCTCAAACAAAGAGGCAAAAGATCGAGAGGTCGAACTGAGCAAGAATCACCTCAGAAAAAGCACAAATGCCACTATTCAGGTTGTGAAAAAGTTTATGGCAAATCATCCCACCTCAAAGCCCATCTAAGGACACACACAGGTCAGTTGGATTGGATGTTTGTTGCTGTGCTGAACATGACTTATTGCAGTTCCATTGCTTTGTATGAGAATGGATGAGATGGTTAAACCTGAACATACTGATAAAAAGGAAAAAAAGCAGTGCGGGTTCTGTTACAGTAAAGCCGATGTTTGTACAGAGGAGGGGACAGACTGTCACTGCTGTGTTTACGGAGTCATATGAGCGGATCCACCCCAGTTGGACTCATTCAGGACTGTACTTTGCAGTATCACCCCTATTGGTGCATAGTTTAATAACTGCATTGCTCCTTTAAGTTGAATAAACTTTGAGAAACGTCCTTTTAATGTAAGGGAGAGGGAGGGAGTCGAAAATAGTGCCACTCCCACTCAAGTCTCTGAGCTTTGTCACGGCTTTCCTCTTTGGGGGGGGGGGGGGGGGGGGGGGGGGGGGGGGGGGGGGGGGGGGGGGGGGGGGGGGGGGGGGGGGGGGGGG
>JAQQZY010000023.1:4969285-4983135 GCA_030068375.1 Ostorhinchus rueppellii
TTATTATTATTATTATTATTATTATTATTATTATTATTATTATTATTATTATTATTATTATTATTATTATTAACAACGGCGTAATCCACCTATACTGCATCTTATACTGCACTGGGTACCCGTAAGACTGCATGACTTATTGAGACGACCCTAAGGACTCGCGCGTCCTAAGAACAATACCACGCTGTGATTGGCTGAGAGCTTAGGCACAAAGTCCTCGTGCAGGTATACTGGATAGTGAGCGCGAGTCGCGACTTTCAGAGGAGCTCGAGGAGCAGAGGGTGCATTAGAGGACCGGGATTAAGACCGGTATGTAGTCCACCGTCTACCGACAAACGCTGACATTTTATGATAAAATCTACTTCATTTCCGCTCATTCGCGCCTGCAGAGTGAGTATCAGTAGGGTTTCGTTTCACACGTATTTTGACCGGATTTTAATTCATTTGTATCATTCATCTTTATATTTTGCTAATGTCTTGTTTGTTTATAGGGTGCTAGCTTTTTCTTCCATTTGCACTGAGTATGTAATTAATGGCCTTTATTAAATAGTTAAAACAAAGTAGCGGCATCTGTGTTATATTTACCCTACCTTTGTGGCTTATTACTTGTTATTTGCGGATATGTGCCAGTTTCGCACGGTTTCTGTGTTTTATAGACTGTTATTCTATTAGCACAAAATGAACTTGGGCCAAGAAAGTTGAAGGCCACGTGGTGAAGGTTAGAATAAAACTGAAAATTGAATGGTGACGATTTGACCCAGTTGCATAACCTCTTTATGGGTTAATGATAATAAAATCTTGGTTTTATTGCCGCAATCACAACAGAACTGAACCTGTATCACTGGAACAGGGAGCATTATTCCAATGAATCTCACAGGGCACTTGAAGTTATCGCCCTCATTCAAATTCTACACTTTCACGTAGGTTTCCATCAGTATTGCTACTGTGCTGATAGGTGTATCAATAGGCTGATCATTTTATTATTTAATATCATAGATACAGTGTACTCTCACTTAACTTTAGGGGTGATTGCAACAGACGTTACTAGAGGTTAGAATACTCTTCACATACTCTAACAACATGTAAATGGCCTATGTTGGCTCTGCAGTGAGTTTTCAAACAGCTTTTTTTTTTTTTTGCTGTATTTACATGCGATCATCATAGATATTGTTCCATGTTTAGAAGCAATAAACGTTATCTGCATTTCCACTGTTTGGGTTCATACGCTGACCTGTGTGCAAACAGAGAGATGAACAGCAAGACATTCACAAACCGGTCTAGGAATATTGGCTTTAAATTTTTACAAGGATGAAATTACATGGAAAAGCATGACCAGTGCACACGAGAGCTTTTCTGCTACCCTTGGCCTGAATTGCAGCCCATCCCTCTCAGGTGTTGAAACTTATCCCAGAGTAAATTTCTTTCCACTAGGACCAGACAGGGGTTCTATTGTACTACAGTTTCAGCTCATTTTTCAACATTTATACACCTGCAGTGAGAAAATTAAATGTAAATGTAATGTATGCATCTTATTTATTATTACAGTATACTGTAGATCTTAAAACCTATGTGAAGTAAATGTACAAGAGGAAGAGGTTATTAGGGTCCAAAGCCTTCAGCATCCCCAGGAAATAACCAGCACCTAATCCTGATTGACATTTTCTGAACTCATGTTGCTATCCACTGCATAAAAAATTATTTGAGTTTCATAGTGCTAACGTTAAAGCAGCATGGTCAAACTGGATATCATATATCCAACCATATATTTCAGGAGATCATATATGCTGCCATTCATTCCCTAGTGAAACTGATCCGGTTCAGGCAGATTAGGAGTGGCATGTGGGCTGTAATCCGAGTCACATGCAGTAAGAAGACTAGTTAGATATCTGTCAGAAACACACTCAGCAGTGATACCCTGTCATTCACTACCAGCTTGACTGCAACTACAACTAGTCATCAGTAAGCTTTGCATAGGACCGGGGTATGAAAGAGGAGGTTGTGCTGTATGCTGAGAGGATATTTATACATAACATGAGAGAAAACAGAAATGTAGGGAAAGGCTGTGTGTGGTGAAGCGTAATATTATTTCAGGCAGAGCACTGACGTCATGCATTTGTTAATGAACAAGCTGCAGTTTCATGGCTTTAACATCTTGTCATGTTACACTCTGATTTTACTCATTCTACCTCAGCAATCTCAAACACCCCAACCTCCTCTGTCTTTCTGATCTTTCATGATTTAGATTTAATTATAATTCAATGTTTGTATATTTAGCATGGGGAATTAATTCACTCAGCAGAAGCCTCGTTATTGCTTCAGCTCATATCAAATTTTAACTTCGGCACCCCCCCTGATGTAACTTTGTGCTCGGTCTCTTTCACACTGTTTATGTTTAATCCAGAGCTAATCGTGAACACAGATCAGCCTGAGCTGTTGAAGCCCTGTGGTGCTCAAGAGCATCTACCACTTTACCCTTCTCTCCTTGTCAAAATCTGAATTGCTTTAGTTTTTACATATATTGGGCCACACAAAAGTGTTTCTCATGCATTCTGATTGTGTATCAGTTATTTTTTTTGTAAGTGGATTACTGGTGTGTGGCATTCACATATTGCTAGTTATAAGGTAATAAAAAACTGTTGTGAGCTAGTACCACTACGCAAACAACAACAAAAAATGTGGTTTTAAGACTGTGTGTACAGACGAAGATGAAAACTAAATGCTGCCTGTTTGTTGAACAATCTAAAAACATGACTGCAGTAAAAATAAAATGACAAAAAACTCAAGAAGAGGTGATGTGATTAAAATGAGAAACTGTACCCATTTTGTCCTTTAGTGACATTGGGATTTGAATATTATCTCTTATAAGGGATTGTTATGACAAATTTAAACCCCACCACCATATATCTCTTCTTTTTCTTGCAGAGTAAGATTCAACAATCTGCTATCCCGGCATAAGTAGGGCACTAAGATGCCCAAAAGCGATACCTGGCCAGGTGGCACTGGACTGGACACAATGACTGGCATGGACAGCGCTGGAAGCTGTGACAGTGTTGTCAGTGCCAATTCTGTCTTTGTGAGTATAAGCGTTACCCTCTGAAAGGGGAATGTTTCATTATTTAATTCATCTAAGAAGTTTAAGATGTTGTACTTTAGAGCAGAAGAGTTGAGCCAGATAAAACTGTGTACTTTCATACTTTTGTGTCATTTTAAGAGTGGTATGAAATACCTTAACTGTACTCTTACACAACTAATGTCTGCTCTCAGTCAGGTATAGGATGAAATTAAACCTTTTAATGTAGTTTTTTCCAAATGTCTGCTTGTGTATTACAGAGTGATGATAGTCTGGAGCACCTTTCTGCTGAAGAGAAGGCATGTCTCATGTTTTTGGAGGAGACTATTGAGTCTTTGGAGACTGAAGAGGACAGTGGACTGTCCAATGATGAACCTGACCAACTGCCCAGCTCTGGCAGCGTTGCAGACAAAGTAGCCGACCTGTCAGCCTCCATAAGCAAAAGCACACACAACAGTGAGTTAATCTTTGGGAACAGATGCAGAATTAACTGTACAGCAGTGAGTCAGTGAACTGTAGACATTGACTGCATCAGTAATGAAACCATTTGGCTGTGTGTCTTTCAGGCTCACCGAAAGATGCCCCTACGGAACCGCCAAAGAAAAATATAAACACGAAACTTGGACACAGCTACCTGGTTCCTACACCTTTTGTTTTAGTGAACAGCTCCCCGGGTTCTGTAGTCACAGCTAAACCTGACCTCCCTCCGCACAAGAACCTCAGCTCCAAACCAAAGTTAACCCCCTCGGGTACCAAAGCTGGTTCCCAGGCCCAGGCACCTTTAGAGGTTGATGTTGTGATACCTCCTCCTACCAAACCAAGGGACCAGTCAGTTAGACCAGTTGAGGGGCCCAGAGGACCTCTGTCCTATGATGCACTTGTTCATCTTCGGAGGAGTGCATCCACAAAGAAGACCCCTTTATGTCCCACCGTTGATCATACTATAGATCGGCACCCTCCAGCCATAATGGAGGAAACTCAACCAAACCTCGGAAATCTACCAAGATCTGACAGATTCCAGTCAGAGGCTTTCAAGCCCAAGACAGGTCCTCCAGCAGTGCCCCCCAAACCCAAACGGATTCCTGCAAATGTATCTGTTAAAACCCAAAATGGAGCATGCATAAATTCAGATTGTTCATTCACTGTGAGGCGTGTAACAGATCCCAAGGTCGTTCGACAGGAAGCTTTGCAGAAGCTGGGACTCGTCAAAGAGGCAGAAGTCCAGCGGTCACCCCCTAAATCACACACCTCTTTAGACCCAAAGGCTAAGAAACATGTCAAAGCTCCATTTAATGTTAATCCATCAAGGAGTCCGTCCTTTTGTCATTCTCAAGTGTCCACAGAGCCCAAGACGAGGCCTCTGCAGAGCAGCGCCAGCTTCCACCACTACTCCAGAGATGACCAACAGGCTGCATCCCATCCTGCACACATGAACAGACTAAAGACTGCTGTTCTGGAGCGTTCTGCAACAGTGGACAGCTACAAAAATGGTGGATACTGCTCTGAACTGCGGAACACCATTACAGCAGAAAGGCCTATTAAAGCAGCAACTACAGCTCAGCCTGTTCCCCCTAAACCCTCCAACTCAGTGGGGTATACAGTGATGGTGGTTCCAGGGATGGGAGCTGATCGAAAAGAGGCACTCAGGAAACTTGGGCTGCTCAAAGAGTCCAACAAATAAATAGCAGAAGCCACGTGCCTAAATGCAGAGCTCAGAAAAGTTCACGAGTACCATCAGATTAAGGAGAGTTAGAGTATTAAGCTTGGTTTTGGCACTTGGCACTTTGGCAAATGAAAGCACAAGAAGAGAACGGATTAAAAGGAACAACACCAGCACTGTGATGTGTAGCTTTGGTGTTTGGTTTACACAGAGGCAGGTTTTCTGCCTCTACTGTTCTTCTATAGATTTCTACGGTATTTGAAATGCTCATTTAACACAGTGCAAATCCAGGCTGTTGTATTTGATATGATTCGACATGACACTGCTGTCATACACGAACCAGGAGTGATGACGTAAAATAGCAATGGTACAAAGCAACAAAAAGCCATGACAACAGTGATATTACTCATGCTGTAGTAAAAACTGTGTGTTAAAATCATTGGGATACATTATGAGGCATTGTCTGCATACACTAGATATTTATAACTAACCCAAATTCTCGGTCCAAAATTAACAATAGAAAATTAATTGCCTTGGTTTTAGGGGAAAAAAAATAAAAATCATATTTTGGACTGATGGCAATGTTATTTCTGTTAATCTTGGTCCTCTTTCTTCATTTTGTAAATAATTATTAGGGATGTCCCGATCCAGGTTTTTGCACTTCCGATCCGATACCGATATTGTTTTGCACTTCCGATCCGATACCAATACTGGCCGATACCAATACCGGCCTATCTGAGCATGTATTAAAGTTTAAAGTTATTTAGCTTCCTTACTTAGTTGTCAGACTCATGTTGAAAAGGGTTTTAGTACTCTTGATAACAGCTAGCCAGCTGAATTAGGTGAGTTTGAATAATACACAATGGTTGGTAGCAAGAAACTTGCCTGTTTATTCCGGTATAAACACAAAATAGACAGCATTATAAATAACAAACAGAAATGGCGTCAGTGGTCAGTAACAAGTGCAAATAAGACTGTAAACTGTATTAAAGCAAAACAAACAACCTGAGTGGAAAATAGTCCATTAACTCAGCATCAGTACTCTACTCTTGAATAACTTTAAAACTAACGTTTAAAAAAAAAACAAAAAACAACTTTTAATAAAACTTTAAATTTACATGGCCGTTATAATGTAGAAGATGCCATTGAGGTAAATTGGGAGACGTTAATACTGGTGTGCTGGAAAATGTGGACTGACTTTTAGGGAAACCACAGCAAAAAATGGAATGGCTTATCTAAATCGGTGCGTTGGAAAACCTGGATCGGATTTACAAAAAAACTGTATCGTGAGTCTGGATCAGAATTTTTTCTGTTCCGGCCGATCCGATACCAATATGCATATTTTGCTAATATCGGCGGCCGATCCGATCCAAATATCTGCTCGGGACAACCATAGTTTTTAATTCCTGCTTACTTTATGTCCATAACTAGTTATGTCACGACATTTGCACATATAAGGCCAAGACTTCCGATGAACATTTCTCTGACTACGACATAATTGTTTATCAACAGCAGCAGTTATGTAGACCACAGGAACATGTTTGGAAATGCATAATTCCATATACAAAAGCTAAATATCACTCATTTAAAGGGTAGTTTGTTACATTTTCATTATGTAATTTTATTTTACTTCACTCTAAAACATGGAAAAAAGTTTGGAGTTGATGTTATTTATATATTATTGTTTTATGCGGACCCTGAACTAAAATGAGTTTAACACCCTGAGTTAGCTGGAGAAACGCTCTTCTTTTTCAACCCCGGTGTTTATCTTTCATCATTTAAATTTACCATGACAACATCCTGAAGTCAGGTGATTAGATTTAATGATCATTTGACTATTTTCAGCCACCAACAAAAACGCGTATCATCTTTTGGACCACCCTCTAAGTTGCTTCAGTTGATTTGTTTTCATTCCACTCAAGTCTGTTTGTACAAATGTGGGAAACAAGACAATGAGCAAACTGTGAACATTACACTGAAAATGAAACAGAAATAAACTGGTATGTCTCGAATGAACCTGCTCAGCCCTCTAACTGCAGACAGTTTATGTTTGCTAAAAATAGGATTGTATTTTTGCAGAGGGGCTGAAATGGTACTGGTGAAATTTGGCATTCATCCATATTCTGGTCAGGTAATGTGCTGCAATTGTTACCTGACATTCAGCCACTTTATTCTGTTATTTTTCTCATGATGCAAAAAAATAAAAAATAAAAAAAGTTCCAATTCTCTTCAAAGGTGTTAAACTAAAATAACAATTGCTATTAAAATGTAAGGAGTAGGAAGTAAATATGATAGATAGATAAAATATGTATGGGGAGGGTCATGAGTGACATCGTTGTGGGTGCGTTAGCTCATGGATTGTGGTCTGTGGGTGGGGTATGGTCTGATGTAAACCCCCCCCCACCCCAGCAGATTTGTTTTCTGGGGCAGCAGGAAGTCAGTGATAAGGTGAGGGGAGCTCACTTACACTTTCTCACAGCTTTATGTATGGAGGTATATAATCCAGCATGTTCTCCACATGCAGGTCCGTCATGTTGCAAAAATTTGAAGGGGAAGGATCGGTGTGATGGATCAGTTACTTTTACAGATCTCAGTCTCTCTCTCTTTCTCTCTGGGTGCAGCGGTACAGGTAGCCACTCGGTTTTTGGGCCACAGTTTCGGTACGAGATGGAGAGAGAAGTAAAGTGTTTTTACCTAGATATTTACCCTCATTGCTATTAAAAGAATGCATTAAACTAAAATTAAACCTGACAGTAAAACAGTTAAAAGTTAAGCGAAATTGTCTCTGCATTTTTACCCATGATACACACACATTGTACCTAGCATTAGCATGGGGGAGGAAATACTTATATTTTCTGGTTTATCTCCTCTTGTGTAACACTAAACTGAATGTCTTTGGGATCTGGAACAAACAAGATGCCATTTTATGCTTTGTGAAAATTTTCCAGCACTTTCAGAAGCTCTGTTGACCAAAAAGTTTATTGATTAAGCAAAAATAATGAAAACATTCATGTACAATGATAATAAATATTAGAATCAGAATAGCCTTTATTGTTCTTGTGTGCGCAGTGAAATTAGGAGTGCTACTCCAGTCAGTGCAACGACATTTATAATGAGAAAACCACGTAAGAAATTAAGATTAAGCACTTAAGTAGAATAATATTAAGATTAGGGCTGCATGATTAATCAATTTTAAATCAAAATTGGACTATCTAATTAGGACGGTGTTTTAAACAGGGTAAATATCAAATTGAATTTCATCCCTCTCGTGTCTCCGGGCCACTCACTGTAGGCTCCTCCTCCTAACAGTCTTTGGTCTCCACACACCAGTACATAAATGGCGTTTGCTAAGGAGAGTGAGAAATTTGCGGCTAAAAATAACAAGTGCAAGTCAGTTGTGTGAAGTTGGTGTGCCTTCAAAGTTTCCAATGAAGACCAAACTATTCCTTGCTGTAAACGCAGCCTGAAGGCGGTATCGGTCAAAGACAACAACACACACAAGTTATTTCAGCACCTCAAACAACATCACACGCCAGAATGGGAGGAGTGGCTTTCATTGCGGGCTGCACATGAAAACGACATGCTGATTTCTGTTTTTTTTTTTTTTTTTTTTTTTTGAGTTTTATCCTAAATCAGAATTAAAATTTGAGTTTTTACAGGAAAGAATCTGGATTTTATTTTTGGCCAAAATCATGCAGCCTATAACAGTATGTGTATATATGTGAAAAGTGTATAAAAATAGTGCATTTATGTTTGAATAAATTCTGCATTGTTATTGCGAGAATGGAGGATTTATCCAAAACTGCAGAGGATCATTGCACAAACGTATTAGTCGGAATCCTGGTGATATTCGGTATCAAAACAAACTGAGAACATATCACTGTCACAGTCCTAGTATCACTCTGTGGTTTACTGTCATCAAACCTGAGATTCTATCAACAACTCTGAGTTTTTTCCCACAGACTCCATGGCTCATCTCATTTCTCGCCGAAGTGCTCATTCATTTCTACCTGCTGTGATCACAGCTCACATAGCTTCCCTGTTTTTTGCTACATGATTCTCGGGGTAACTCCAGGTCACATCTGCACCTCCCTCTGCAGACAGTGGCTTGTTTCCGTCATATCACAAATGGAGACCTCTGTGCAGGAATAAGTTAGAGACGTATCCTTCCTCTTGTCAACACTTTCTGGAGCTTGTTTTGTGTCGCCTGAATTGACTCTTCAATGAAACTGAGAATGTGCGGCTCAGACTTTGTTGTGATGATGTTCCATATGAAATGCTTATTGAGAGTGTTGAGAAAATTCACATTGCTCACAAAATCAGAGCCTGACGGGCAGACAATAGCAGGTCCTCTCATTCAGATGAGTTGAATGCACTGAATGGAGCCTTTCAGTGCTCTGTGTGTGTGTGTGTGTGTGTGTGGGGGGGGTGGTAAATAACTGAAGGAATTTAGGCAGAAGGTTTAACATGTTAGTTACAGTCTAGAGTCCACCATAGATATCGGAAAAATGTACCTCTGTGACTGCTGATAATAATAACAATGACCGTCTGTTAACCCTGGAAGCACCAAAGTCCCAATATTATGTCAAGCAACATAAGTGAATGGGGGAAAAAAACCAAAAACACCATAACTCCAGATACAGTTTCCAAATCTGGTTACCACCTCCCACCAACAAATAATGGACATGTGCCCTTTCAGTCCTAACACCATTTCAGAGTATGTTTCTATTCAAAATGAAAAAGAACATAGAGTTTGAAAGGCCTGGTCCCAAGCTGATTTAGTAAGGACATAATTAAATAAAGTTTATTTAGTTTGGATAGATAAGGACAGATTTGACTACCCTGCTCTTTGGCTAAAAAGCTACGAACACTCACTGCATTTTACTTTCTACTTATGTTTAAGTTGGTGTTTTTCAACCCTGGAGTCGGGAAATCAAATGGGGTCACCCGAAATTCCTAGTAACTGATAAAAATATATATCTATTAAAAAAATTACTAAGAAAATGTATGGCGAGTTGAGAGAGATGATCACATACATAAAAGACAAACTGTGAAGCTGAAACTGAAGCACTGTGGTACTGTTTATCTTTCAAATGTTCATTGTGGCTGATTTTCAGATGCTGCAGCTCTTTCATAATTCATGTTTGAGTTATTGTTTGTTCAGTATTAATTGTCATCCTCGTAAATACAAGCAGGACTGACTGTACATATCCTGACCGCTGAAAATAAAATTCTCGCTTTGTGCAGTAATCTGAATCTGGCTTTTCCACCTCTGTCCATAATAATGTACATTATATAGACTAAATGTGTCTAAAATTCACATTTATTTGCAACATAGTATAGCAAACCATTACATGATCAAAAACAAATCAATTTTAGCCAAAAAAAAAAAAATGTTTCCGTTTTGAATGTCTGGGGTTGTCTGAAATTTGTGACGTTAAAATGGAGTCACACGCCAAAAAAGTTTGGGAACCACTGATTTAACGCAATTTATTTTAAGGATAAAATAAAAACAAAAGTGCAAAGAAAACTTCCATGTCAATAGGTTAAGTTTAATGTTACTAAAGGTTTTGCAATCCAACATGGCCACTGCACGGTGTCATAATATGCAAATTTGATAAGTAAATTTACTCCCATCATAAACTTTGTTTCATACTGAATATTTTTCCCATTTACAGTACGACTTAACCTCTAACTACTAACAAGCTACAGCTTTTTGAAATCTCAATTTGATTTATTTATTTATTTATATATATATATATATATATATATATATCTCTCTCTCATTGGTGTGTTAAGGGTTAAAGGTTGTGTAGTGTTGTCACATGCTTCCACTTCACAGCCACTGACTTGGAGTGGAAAAAAGTGGTCTGTACTCTCAGCATATGTCATTTATCATCTTTATGTGTTGATATTCCAATGTGTGTGACTTTAATACAACTCGCCTGTATTTTCCTACTTTTTTTTTTTTTTTTGCTGATTCACAGTTCACAAATAAAGTAAGTTTTGTCTGTATAAAAAGCACTAACACTGACTGCTGACTAAATATTGAATGTAAAATGTACTGGGGAGTATTAATGCAGATCTCTCAGTAAAGCTACAGTATCAGCAGTATTATTTGTGTATGTCTTATTGATTAGTTTATTAGTTTTGATCCCCATTAGTTTCTGCACACCACAGCAGCTACTCTTTCTGGGGTCATTAACAACATAAAAACAAAGCACCACAATTTCCCACAGCTCGCTCAACAAACAAGATGTACACACACACACAAACGCACACAATGGAAAACAATTAAAATAACAGTAATGGTACCAACAAAAATAAATAAATAAATAAAATGGAAAAAACAAAAATATGACATTACATCTGCAAATTATGTGGTGATTACAGGAATGACAGTTTTGCAAAGTGTATCAGCAGATGAAAGACACTCACCATCAGTCAGTACAAGCAGAGTCTCAGTATATTCATGCTGTGCCAAATGGTTTGCAGGGCTCACAAGAGAGAGCAAATGGTGTTATTTTTCCTTAAAAGCTCATCAGGATCAAAAACATCACATTCAGATTTGGAATCAGGCTGAGATCAGGCTGTAATGAGGTTTTTCCAGCACCAGTTTTGTGAACCTGCAAAAAAAACAAAAAAAACCCAAACTCCACTAATTGTACAGTCTTGCGCCAACGCTTTTTACTGTATATTCACGAAATATGTAACAAAAAATGTACTCAAGCCCAATGATGAAAAAACCTTTGTAGCAGAACCCATCAGCTTGTTCTTTTGGATCATATCGGTTTCCTGCTGTAGAACCAATAGTAATCACCACTGTATTTGTGTTGAAGCCTCTTCATACATTGTTTTCATCTCAGAAGTCTGGATGAAATGCTTCACCACTTCACGTACCATCACCCAACCTGAGTGAAAAGGTGTTCTCAACTATTTGTTCATCATTTTGGGCTTTATTGTCACCCTAACAACAATTTTGAAGATCCTGAAGAAATGTCTCAAACTACTTATTACCTCTGCCAAGGAGTTTTTCATCGGTGTTGGTTTGTCTGTTAGCAAGATAACTCAAAAAGTTATGGACGGATTTTCATGAAATCTTCACAGATTGTCAGAAATGGGGTATCCTACAGATGATTAGATTTAGGTGGTGATCAGTACATTCAGCGCCATCTAGTGGATTAAAGTACAAGCACTGCCTTGGCAGAGGTCTGCGCTCTCCAAGTGTTTCTCTAGTTTGAGAAGTGATCTTTGAAGATATTACAGAGTCACCAATTTGTCTCTAATCTAGGTCCAATGGAAATTCCACCATCGGCTTTGCATCACTTTGTGCTGCACCATTTCTTTTTTCTTTTGGGTATTGAAAGTATCTGAACTTTGATCATGCAGAATTTATAGAAACGACCCCAAATCCTGATTTGCTGGAGAAATTCTGATTTTTTTTTTTTTATGGCAGGATGGCTGGATGATTGGTTGGCTTTATTGTCTGTTCCAAGTAAAAATTTCTCTTTGGCCATGGCTGTCAGCTGCCAACATACTTGATTTTCTTGTAGTAGCAACATCATTGTTAAGTGATTCTTACTTTAAAAACTCTTGGATTATATGGTTAGAGGTTTTTTTCAAAGAGCTTTGGTGCTGTTTTCCTTAAAGTCTGTCAAAAACTTTTAAGTGGAGGCAACAAACCAACTCTGACACACTCCCTTGAAAGCCAGACATGATCTAAACACATTTTATGACTGACATAATAGCTTTATAGTGACAGCAAAACACTTTACACGATGTTCTGGAGGTATAAGTGAAGGAGCTGAACACTTTTACTGACAGACTATAAAGACGATAATGACTGTCAATAAACAATTACTAGAACAAGACTTGAAGAAACCTGCTAGCATAGCCACTGATGCTAATGATCTGTGCTGCAGAATAGTGGAACTTTGACACTGAGTGAAAGGAGCTGCAGGGCTGAAGACCATTATCTTAGCAAAGAGTGGTTGTGTTTGACAGGACGCACCACTTCTAAATGTTAAAGCTACTGTGAGAAAGGTTTAGTGCAGACTTCTTTTTTTAAAAACTAATATTTCACCTAATTTTGGACAGCTATAGTTATCAAACTGATGTAGAAGGATGGAAGGGGCTTGAACAGACAATAAATGCGCAACATCCCAAAAAGCTCCAAAACAAAAGTCTAGTAGAGACTAACCATACCAACTATGAAGTAATTGGGTTAGTTTCTATGCTGTACACATTGATTTTACTTTAATTTGACTTAGGTGCTGCCCAAAATGGCTTAGCTGAAGCACTTAAGCCTTATATTGGCAGAACAAGCCCAGTATTCATCTTTATTGTTTTGCACATAAAATTCCACACTGCCAGCTAAAACAATAAAGTGGCAGTTAGGTTTTTGGATGGACCAGCCACAGCAGCAGGTGGACATAAGTCAGTTTCCAGACCTGGTCATCACCTTTACGTCCACGGGTCAGATAACAGTTTACTATTGTCCAGCAAGCTCTTAGGTTGCTTTTATTTTTCTGCCGTTTGTCCATTTCGCAGAGTCCTGGCCGGACCTCTAGCCCTGACCTCTGTCCTGTTCTGACACTGTGAATCACTACAGCAGCAGAAGCTGCATTCATGAGCATCATGCTGCGGCTACACGAGCTGCCACAGAGTGTCTTCCCAGAAACATGGAGCTAATTTGCACATTTCCAGCCTCTTATTAGAGACTGCTGTCAGAGCAGAGGTCACTGAGTGTCCTGCGACTGCTCAGCAGCTCGGGTTAAGTAGAGGTCGCACAACATGAGAGAAGTTATGGGAATGTATTTTTTTTTTTTTTTTTTTTTTTTTAAATGCATGTGCTGACCTATGGCTGACTAATGAATTTATACCAGAATTACCAGTCTGGACATTTCCTCCACTTGTTGCTACTAAAAGTTTTTATCTGTAAAATAGACTAGAATAGCCTTTATTTTTGTGCTACAATATTAATGGAAAAAAAACCCTCAAAAACAATACTTCAGAAAATAAGAATAGAGCGAAAAGTACAATACAGTACAATATTAACTGTGTGTGTGTGTGTGTATGTGTGTATATATATGTGCGTGTGTATATGTGTGTATATATATA